>JADDOH010016163.1:0-40410 GCA_016648135.1 Agrypnia vestita | reverse complement strand
CACTCAATTCGTGAGGTACCCACCTTTCAAGCTTTTATCACTAACACCGCAGCCTGCAGCTAACTCGGATGTGGTTTGCGATGGATCCGCTTCCACAATAGCCTTCAATTCTTCATTATCAACTTTGGTGTCCGGCCGTCCACGGGGTTTGTTCTGCAGGTCGAAATTTCCAGAACGAAAACGTTGGAACCAAAAACGCACTGTGTTTTCTTTTGCGGCACCGTCGCCATACACATCATTAATCCTTCGAGCCGTTTCTGCAGCACTGGTGCCACGGTGGAACTCGTACTCGTAAATAACGCGATATTTCAAGTTTTTCATTTTGTAAACTGAGTCTCGCAAAGAAAAAAACAATTGAGGAAAAAACAAATGAATTATAATTTTCAAAACACAAATACATGAGTAAATAGCTGTAAAAATTTGGATTTGGAATTCCTAACCAAAGAGAAGATATTTGAGATCAAATTTGCCAGTACGGTAAAACGTCAATTTCATATGTAAGGACCTAATATATAGAACGTCAAAATTCTCCCGAATAACATCCCTTTTGTGTGAACTACATTGGCTCCGTTTCTATGAATGAGTGAAATTCAAATCGTGTCGGTTTATGTATAAGGTGAGATGTAACATTGCAACACCAAACTCTGAGGTCTGCCTATATTTTAACCGTAGGAATAGGGCTCATTGTAGAGATTTTTTGTTGTATATTCACAGGTACGCAATTAAAAAAATAAAACTAGCATAGGACTAAACAGTTGCGTAGAAGAAATTTTTACGAAATGACGCAATTTAAATTATACTTCATTATTATTATTTAAAGGAATCCACCATTCTAGGATAGTTAAATTTAGATAGACATTGGGTGATTTTTTTACAAAGAGATGATTCATTGTTTTTATTTTTATTTAGTGGCACTTATTGAGGTATGGTGTTAAATGATTATTTATGACGTTTTTCTAAGCATGTATTTTGAAAAGAAATCGAAATAACACATATATCTCGTAATATTCCTATCACAATAATAAACATATTCAAATATTAAAATTTCATAATATTCTGACAGATAAATATTTAATTTCTTCTTCTACCCCTTATCCTATTGTGTCGGGGTCCCTGCATCCCATAAAAAGTTTCTTGGTTCTTTTTATATTAATTGTGATTTTTTTCCTCCGAATATATGCTTAAATAAAAGTCATGCTTCTAGTTCTCTCTGCACGCCCCCGTTTAATAAGTGACAAATATAAAAATAAAGAAAGATTATCACCTCTTTATAAAAAGTTACCCAATTTCTACCTAAATTTTTTTCTCCCACGTTGTCATAACCCAGTGGTCGGCAAACTTATTAGCCAAAGAGCCAAATATCTACATTACAATTATTAAAAAAAATTGAGAGCCAAATCTGTTTATTGATTTACTTAACCTTTATTATAACTTTAGAACTTCATTAAATTATGAGTACACTAAATAAAACTGGATTTTATATTTAATAAAGATTTTATTCATATATAAAAAATATTAGTTAATTAAGGAATCCGTACATTTTAATCACGATCTTGACTGACAAACGTTTAATGCGAACAATGTCTTTCCATTTCCTTGGAAAGTTTGAGTAATTCAGGTTTGTATGTTGTTATTCTTAATTCTAGGTACGATTCCTAGTTCTCATCAATAAGACGACTTCTTCATAAGAATCAAGAATACTATTCTAGGCGCTAAACATGATTATGTCTTCCTTCTCCAGGTTTTTTTTTGTTTTCAAAGTTGTCCACTTGTATTGGAAACTAAGGTCACATTTGTTCTTCTGCAATATTTCCAAATCAACTCAAATACCTTAAAATTCCTTGTTTTTTAAATCCAGCAATTGTATTTCAAAGTTATGAATGTCAATGCCAAAAGCAGAAAATGTTAAATCTGTTGTCGTAGCATTAAGAGGGTTTTTGACGAATTGTAAGGTCGCTGTGCTGATTTCAATTCCTGAAACCTGCTGAGAGACGCTTCCCTCAAATTTATAATGGTTGCTTTGAAATAGTGTTTGTCAATCAGGGTTCGAAAAAATCCGATTTTTATAATAAAAAGCAAAAAATCGGATTTTTTTATATATATCCGATATATATCAAAAAATGGATACATATCCAAACTTTTTTTCCCCTTTTTTGCACACGTCGATCGAAATAATTAGGAATTTTTTTATTTTATTTTGTGTATGAATTATTATTTATTAAATAAATGAATTTCATACTGAAAAAGCTTGTATATGCAATTACATATTATATGTAAGTTATAAAATTTTCTCTTTCTAATGTTGTATTATGGGTGTACTGATGTTTCTGTGAAATAAAAAACGGATTATATGAAACAAATGAAACTAAAAAATAAGTGTAGCACTTTTTAAAATACAACTAGCGTCATCTAGTAACGAACGCAGATATTAAAAAAAAAACCTATAGCATTTTTTAAAATACAACTAGCGTCATCTGTTAACATTTGCAGAAAGTTTTCTTGGATATATATCAAAAATAAAAATCGAGCCATAAATATCGTGATATACATCCGCGGATATATATCCTCGAACCCTCGAACGAATAGAGGAATTATTTTCTTGGCGATCAAGTCATCAGCAGACTCGGAGAGTTTCCCTTTCCCTTTCAAACAACGTTTCCCTTTCAAAATCTTGAGCAAAAAGGGATAATTTGCTTTCGAATGAAATGACTTCTTCTAACTTCGAAAAAATTGTGTTTCCTTTCCCTTCCCTTCCCGACACCCTCGGCGCGCCTGTCCATGGATATTTGTACCAGAGTCGCATGTGGCTCCCGGGCCGCACTTTGCTGACCCCTGGCATAACCCATTAAACGCTTCACGCGAGAAATTGTCGAGAAATTGTCCAAACCGAATCGATTTTTTTTAATTGCATTTTAATAATCTGTGTATAATTAAAAGAAAAACGTTTTATGGCGCCCAAACACGTGGAATAAATGACTCGTACCTAATTATACATAATAAAAAGTTGAAATATGTAAAAGTCATTACAGTAACTTATATCGATTATGCAAAATCCATTCGCGTCATTACAACTCAAATAAAATGATGAAAATCTTGTAAAAAATTCTCCAATATTTTCAAATTTTGCAATGTTTTAATTTTTTATTCGACTTTTATTAAAGCAAATGAATTTTTCATAATCGATTTATGTTACTGTAACGATGGTTAAATTTATTTCAAAAAATAATAACCCAGAGATATCTACAGATAAAAAATGCAAGTTTTAACAATGTACATCTTCTCAACTATTAATGAAGGTCATGGCTGCGTGAACATTTTCGATTCATTATCAAGGCAGGAATCCACCTGTAGAGTTTTTGCTCCTAGCCATGAGACACCCTGAGTAGTAATCGCATATGGGTGTACCAGAGCTAGCAGCAAAAACTTGGCCGGTAGATTCCTGACTATGTTATGGGTCTAAAACGTTCAAGCAACCATGACCTAATATCAATAGTTATGGAGATATGCATTATCAAAGTTTCCATTTTTTTTTTCTGACTTATTTTTTGCAAAAAGTTAAAAATTCATTTGATTCTATACAACTTAAATAAAATGATAAAAACCTCGTAAAAATAACTTTTTTCAATTTTTGCAGGTTTTTATCATTTTATTCGATTTGTATTAAAACGAATGAATTTTTCATAATCTACATAAGTTAATGTAATGATGGTTCAACTTTTTGCAAAAAATAAGTGAGAAGTATTGAAAAAAATGCAAATTTTGATATTGCATATCTCCATAACTATTGATATTAGGCCATGGTTGCTCGAACATTTTAGACTTATAACATAGTCAGGAATCTACCTGCCAAGTTTCTGCTGCTAGCTCTGGTACACCCTATATACTGGAGCGAGCGTGACGCCGCTCGTATGGGTTTGAGCGCGAGCACGAAGTGGTTAAACAAATGCATTTCTCCAGCCGAACCTTATTTGACGACCGCAACGGTACCGGACGCGGTGCTCGAAGGCTGTGTTCCACATTCAGGCTCTGAAGGTCACGGTGAGAGGCGCTAACCGTTGACTCATGACGGACCAGCAGTCAGCCGGTCAGGAAGGTCGTCTGCCGTATTGTGTGTCGCCGCTGTGCGCATTGGGTTCGCGCAGATCGGATGCTAACATCCGATTAGAATCTAAATTCTAACTTTATTTCATGTGATGTGCTACTTTGATTACTGTATTATGTGTAACATTATAAGTGGGGTATAAAAGCAAGGGCCAATTTTTTAATCCAATTTTTTTAATTCATTTAAAGTGTACCGAATTCTAGATTTAATTTACCTATAACACCCAAAACCACGTCTCCTACAAATTTATAGATTGTTTCCTTTAAAATATCGAATTCAGAACATTATAAATTGGTAATCCTCGATGAGTGCATTAATTTTTTTTTTGATATTGCTGCCTTTGCTTTTATACCCCATGTATGTGCAATGATAAAAATACGCTTCATAGCTATATGCATATTAGGGTGCATCAAAAAATTAAAATTTTAATTTTTTATCGGGGCATACTTTTATATGCTTTCAATAGGAAAAAATATGCACGCATTTTTTATTTAAATTAATTTTTGGGGTCACTATCGTTAATGCAAGTTTCGAAAATATGCGCCGCTTTAGACCAAACATGTCACTGCATGTAACATCAATTAGCCGTGGGTAGGTTGAACACACCCGCCTCCCAACCCGCGTGGTATTTCTTAAACAATAGAAATAATATTTATTATTATTATTAAACATGTTATTATTATTATGACCCGCGTGGTATTCTTTAAACAATAGAAAGAATATTTATTATTATTATTATTAAACGTGTTAATATCGCAACTAGAGTTTTCGAGAAATGACGTAGGTACCTTTTGTTCTTAGACTGAATTTACGATCATGCCATATAATGGCGTTTATAAATGAAGTGACTTAAAAATAACTCGAAAAATCACATCTTTCGTATCTGCCTGAATAGCTTGTTACTTTTGCATACTTCGATGATAAAGTTTCCTTGGAAACTAAACGGGATGGTCCATGCCTTCGAAAATCAAGGATTTGAAGGGTCTCTCAACGGTTAAAAATTTAGAAGATTTTCTTACAAATCATACGTCGAATTTTTTCAACACAATCGTCGTTTCGTGTGATTTTTTGACGAAAGATGTCGGGACATGGAAGGATGATGATGACTACAATAAAGCTCAGAGTTTTGTACATGCTAAGGAAGTTGTAAATTTTGTAATAGAGAGAAGAGCAGTGCTCACGGAAGAGTGGTGGTGGTGTGAAGATGATCGTCTTCATTCCACTGATAAAGAGCAGAAGCAGTATTTATTTACTCTTGGCGGTTAAAGATTATTGACGAAAAATGACTCAGAAAAGT
This sequence comes from Agrypnia vestita, assembly GCA_016648135.1. NCBI lineage: Eukaryota > Metazoa > Arthropoda > Insecta > Trichoptera > Phryganeidae > Agrypnia > Agrypnia vestita. The sequence goes on along the minus strand of JADDOH010016163.1, from coordinate 35,011 downwards.
TCACGTTGACGTCATCTTTAATAATTATTATTCCTTTTAATTATTTTTTTAATGTTCCACGTAACCATTGATTTTAATCTAAAATTAAACTAAATTTTCGTAAAAATTTGCTTTAAATATTTTTTTACGGTTTAAATACTAATTTTTGTTTTTTTAAGTTAAGTCCTAATTATTTAATTAGTTAAGCTAATGATTTAAAGGTTAAAGTGCGATTTAAAGCGTATTTTAACCCTTAAATCATTCAAGTATTGCCTGTATTCTCAAATCGCTCTTTAAGGGCGGATTGCCTAATTTTAAGAAGAAGAAGACTGTATTCGGACTGTATATTATTACATAGAACATCGGCTTAGTTGTACCTTACGTTGTTTAGTTATCGTTTATTAAAATATTTTTAGAATTTAGTTAACACAAGTAATTCCACTAAAAAATCCGATAGGTTTTACTCCCATTTCCCTTATTATTTCGCGTATATTAAAAAACAGATTTTTAATTTGAGATTACCAAAGTTCACTGTCGGGTTATGTTATGTAATTTTTCTACTCTAAAAGGTCTTTTTAAAAATTGTATATGGTTTCCAAAAGGTACAAACACTGAATTTAATGGTGAGTATGTGTACCCAAAATATTTTTAATGAGCATTTTGTGTGTCTACACTGTTACTAACGAGAAGACCATTATTTTCGGAATATTTTAAAATGTAATGTTAGAAATAAAAACGTACAATTTTTTTTGCGTTTTAAATACTCTTACGTTGAACGGTTAACAGTAAATTCTTTTGTCTGCCCTATGTATTGAAAAAAAATATTGTTTCTAGCGTAAGCAAAACATTCTCGTACGTTCGACAAGTGCGGGACGGGTATTAAAACCTTTTTCATTAAGTTTTTGTTAATTGCAAAAAAAAATCACTTCTTTTCGATATCATATTTCATCATATAAGGCAGATGTAAATTTTCTGTGATACGACAATTAAATCAATCTCGTTTTGTTACGACAAAGGATACGTGTATTATCGGCGCCCGTGCACCAGCCGTTCGGAATTGTACCAAAATGTGAAAAAATATTTTTGCCGACAATCTATCTTTTTTTTAAAATCTTTTTCTTTATCTTTATACTTACCCTTTAGCATTCTTATGATAATATATAGGGAAAGTAAAAAAATATGTGGACAGTTAAAAAATAAGGTAAGGCAAGATAAGATCGTGTCATATCAGCACCTATTTAACATTTGCACACTTTGGATGAAGTACTCAGTTGAAGTGTGTGAAACAAACTGATTTCTTTCAACATTTAAAATAATATCAGCATTTATTTTATTCATCATGTCAAAATGGACGAAAAGTACAATGTTCTATTATAGCGATTAAGACATGATTTTTGTGAAAACGCAAACCAATGACAATACACCTGATAGTATGTTGTCATCTAGGTCCGAATTCAGAGTCAATACTTAGATGATTTAAAGGTACGCCTTAAAAGCGTAATTTTCGGTACAAAATAACACTTTTAAGGCGTACCTTAATCTTTTAATCATCTAAGTATTGACTCTGAATTCAGGCCTTAATGCTGCGTTTATTTTTATACGTAATTAAAAATCATTATTTTCTGTTAGTAACAATTTATTTTCTCTTTTACAGGTGAGTTGTCTTAGTGCAATTGACGGTGGCTGGAAAAAACAAGGGTTGTTGGTGAGTTACTTACTACACAAAATATTTAAAAAAAAGGATTTCTACCGAGAACAATAATAAGTATTTTTTAAGGGTTGTTTTTTAAAGGCAAAGAATTAAAAACATAAAAATTTTGGTAATGGCCACGGTATCATCTTTATTGGGAGGATAATTTTATGCCAATCGTTTGTTTACGTCATACATTGGTTAATTTCTTTCATATTCTGATTTGTCTTCTGGGGTATTATGCCGTGTTATTACGACCTTTCTGGCCGACGTTTCGGATCCCATTGCAGGGTCCATCATCAGGGCTGATGTGATGATGGACCCTGCAATGGGATCCGAAACGTCGGCCAGAAAGGTCATAATAACACGGCATAATACCCCAGAAGACACAAACCAGAAGATTCTGTGTGACGTGAAAACCTAAGAACATTCTTAATTTTTTTCATAAACAAATTATTTTAAAAACCTTTAAATGCCGAAGTCATGCGCTGTCCTGCAATATGACGTGCGAAGCTGGTGGATATAATCATGTCGCCAGCGTTTGAGTGAAATGAAAAAGTTTATTATTTTCTTGTTAAACGATGCAATGTTGTGATGTAGCATATCCAAAAATAATTAGATCATTTTGTGCAAATGAGATCAGTTTGAAAATAATTTTCCTTTTTTTTCTTAAAATCGAAATTAAAAATTAATATTAAGCAAACGTCGCATTTTAGCGAAAAAATCGTATGCTACATCGCAGATAATAATTTTAGTTAAATTTGAACTAAGTCAGCCCCATTGTTTTGAGATATTTTCTCCACCAAATTGTAAAACGGAGTTTCCAGAAAAATCCGAAGAAATAATGAAATTCGTTTAAAAACCATTCACTTACCAAAACCTTCAAATTTCTGTAACTCAGCCAATTTTTGGATTTTTTTTACGCTTCAGGCCAAGAGGCCGAATTATAAGAGCGAAAACTTTACAAAACGCCCATGCTTGAGTAAATCACGTGGATTAACTGTGACCTCATCGGGAATCAAACTCGGGACCCTCGGTGTGGGAAACCAGTGTCTTGCCCACTGAGCTACGACGGCCGCCATTTTGATGTGTGATGGGTGAAATTATTATCAGAGTTTCAAGCTATAAGATAAGGCAAAACTTTTTTTTGTAAATGTCAAGGTTGTGTAACCTCTTAAGATGGTGTAACCTTTTACGGTGGTGTAACTCTCCATAAAATGACGTAACCTCGTAAGGTGGTGTAACTCTCCTTAAAATGACGTAACCCCTTAAGGTGGTGTAACTCTCCTTAAAATTACGTAACCCCTTAAGGTGGTGTAACTCTCCTTAAAATGATGTAACCCCTTAACGTGGTGTAACTCTCCATAAAATTATGTAACCCCGTAAGGTGGTGTAACTCTCCTTAAAATGATGTAACCCCTTAACGTGGTGTAACTCTCCATAAAATGATGTAACCCCGTAAGGTGGTGTAACTCTCCTTAAAATGACGTAACCCCTTAAGGTGGTGTAACTCTCCTTAAAATGACGTAACGCCTTAATGTGGTCTAAGAAAAACACATTCAAAGTTTTGCTGAAGTATAATTCAACATACAACCAAATTTTTTAAACCGTTGTATCTCCGTCGATTTTACAAATTTCTTTAAAATATTTGGTGAGAGCATTCTTAACAAATGCATCTTTCAGAAAATGAAAGAAAAAAACATGACAATTTTTTTCACAGTGGTCTGGGGCCTCAAGGTGGTGTAACTCTCCATAAAATGATGTAACCCCTTAATATGGTGTAACTCCCCTTAAGATGATGTAACCCCTTAAAGTGATGTAACTCCCCTTAAGATGATGTAACCTCCTTAAGGTGGTGTAACCTCAATGTGGTGTATTACTAAAGGTGGTTGTTTTAAAGCGTTAATAACTATACAAAAAAATACTTAAAAATCAAACGACACCCCAGACGTCTCACGCGGACGGCATTCCTCGGGGGCCGTGACGAATGGGCGCGCGCGGGCGGAATAGGCAAGTCGGTCGCCGCGAGGAGCTGACGGTGGCCCGCTCGGCGCCACGGCTTCCTGCCCGGTCCGCGCATTCCGTCACGGCCGCGTCTCTTGTCGCTTACCATCGCGCGTGCGACGCTGATGGCGCGATCCGTCACCCGTCTCCCGGGGCGACCTGGGCCCGAGCTGGCCCGACGGCTGAAGTGTCCTCGAGTCGCAGCGTATCGCGATCCTATGTCGAAATATTTCCTTTCGTCGATTTGGTCTTCAGTATTCTTCGTGGTTGTTCGGCGTCATGCAAATGGCGGCGGCTTCCTGTCCGACTCCTCGCTAACCTCCGCGCGTATTTTAAACGGTTAGACTGTAGAGCTTGACCAACATAAATTGGCGTGCGGCGACTTTGGAACTAAAACCCGCCTCGCCCGCACCCGGCGGTAACCCCTCGCCCTGTCATTCTGTTCATTTTCGTATTTGCGCGTGAAAAAATCGAAAACAGTCTGGAATGGTGCAAGAACAATTGTCAATGAAGTATTACAGTTTTGCGATGTTGAAAAAGCAAATAATGCACCAATATTACCTTTTAATAAGTTGACGGATAGAGCGGCCGCCGTTACTGGTTTTTTTTCTGTAGTGTTGCCCGATCAAATTTCTATTAAAGGCTCCGACACCGGTCACCGGACACTCTGTATATTATGTATAGTGTAATAAATTTACACCCTGGCAACTTATATTACGCGACAGGGACACCCTCCCTCGCACGCTAATTTATACTGGTCGCATTCTAACTGATTTTTGAGATTTGTGTCAGGTTTGATCGATGATTTTTCGCAATTCGAAGGGGGCATCCATAGCCAACATTTATATCTCAAGTACCAATCATCGATACAATCGGATACAAATCTCAAATAAAAGCACAACACTTGTAGCTGGTTAAAATAGCGGTTCGACCGTCACTATCCATCTTCCGGGGCGATCTGGCCCCTAGCCATGGCTGTAGTACTTTCTTGATTTACTATTGTTAGAATCACAAACGCGTTAACAACGCACGCCGCACGATTTTACTTTCTAGTTTGCTGTCAACTGTGTGCAGTAGTCAGTCGATATAGGTAATGCCGCTTTCTCGATGTTTCCTGAGATTATGAGAATATACCAGTCGATTCCAGATTCGTGTGGGCCATCCTATAACGTTCTAATTACCTTCCAATTATGTTTAAAAGGCGAAGTGTGCTGTAAAATCATCGATTACGTGCAATTCTTTCTGATTCTACCATCTCGTAACCATATATTTTCTTTCGTTGATTTAGTATTCTTTATGGTTTTGGTACAGAATCTCCCGCGGTGATCTGGACTTGAGTTTCTTCGAGGTACTCACAGCAAAATAGTCTTTCAGAAACTAACGTCTTTTGTCAATATGTGTTCTTTTGTTGATTTAGTCTTCAGTATTCTTTATGGTTTAAGTACTGTGCTGTCAGGTATTCGCTTGATGTCTTGCAATATTTCGATGCTCATTAGTCTGCCCTCTACAAGCGTGTTTCACTGTCATCCGTGTTATTGTTTTTTTTATTAATGTAATACTTTTCGGTATTTAAAAAAGTAACCCATAAAAGTCAAGTTTTTATTACACTCCCTCTCTTTGTAAAATATAACAACAATTAAAGACGAATTAAAACATATAACATAACACTAAACCTACAGTAATTTAATATATTTCTAAAATGTCATGTTTTGAGCTTTGATAAGACACTTCATGCTTTGAAGATTAAATTCTAAAAATATTTGTCAGTCAATTTAGATTTTCGAAATTCGTAGTGAAGTACCTATTATGTATACCGACGGAGTAATTCAAATTTAGAAAATATTCCGCGACTTTATCGGGCCGCCGTTGCTAGTAATCAAACATTTATAATGATTCCAATTTGAAAAAACTATTAAAATTTTGAAAAATCCAAAATTATACTATCATTATTATTATTTTTTAACGAAAATTTGATAGATCTTCTTGATCGTCGCCACGAGTCTTCTTGCAAAGTTTCAGCTCGATTGGATCACGGGAAAACGGTCAAAAATCGATCCAAAGTTTTTTCGACGGCAAGCAAGCAAGCAGACGCCACGAGTTATTAGTGTGGGAGTGAAAAATAACTTTGCCATCACGGTTCTTTCAGATCGGTGTAGCAGAAGTCGAATCTTGTCGTATTTTGTGGGGTTGCGGGCTAAATTTCTCGATCACCAAAAATGAACAAAACTTCAGTTCGTCCTTTGTACATATTTCGTCTCTCCTGGCGCAAAGACATAATCGCTTTTTGAACCACTTAACGCTTACTATTATTGCCACTTAACCCTTAAAGTGTCCTTTAACAATCCATATAATTTGCGGAGTTTTGAGCAATTTGGGGCTACTTTCACTACTTAGTTGGCACTGAAATGTTTGGCCTTGCATTCCTAGTTCGCACTGAAAAGGTTAAGTTGTCTAGGCATTCTCGAGCACATTTCGAAATACTTAATCCTGCTACCGGTCAAGTATCCCCATTCTTCTTAAACTTTCTAAGAAACGACCCTTTCGGGACAGAAAATGAGCAGAGATAATCTCATTGGCGTATAATTTTCGTAGCTCAAGGGTTGTCTAGGTACTGATTAATGATGTGAAGCACACTCTGGACCTTGTATTTATATATTTTTTTACAATTTATTTTAAAGTGTATTGAACCATTGTAATTTCTTTTGAAAGATTTTATTTGTAATTATTCTCTTGATCCTCTTATGGGACATTTTCCTTACATAATAACTCTCTCCGCCAATTTCTCTTCTAACAATATTTTATATGAAAGTATGTTCTAAGAACTGGATACTGGATTTGGTCCCCAGACGGATGATAAATTAATTAAGGATAAATATTCATCCACTTTTCTAATTTATAAATAGCTTCGCCTCTGTGAGACTTCTATAATTTATCCTTAGTTGATTTCTCTTCTGTTTCTTTCCAGGAACTGCAACGTTTCGTACATTAAAAGTACCTGTAAATAATTTCGTTTTTTAGTATATTGTCACGGGATCATGGCTGTGGGGGACAAATGAAGCACTTAAAATTTAATTATTGATTTATTATTTAATTTAAATCACTGGACGCGGAATTAATCGGAGCACTGTTCTTTGATTCACACAAATTTCTTAATTCGCACTATTTGTCACTCCTGCATATTTCACAAATACATAGGTAGGTACTTTTCTTTTCGCTTTGCTATTGCTTAATTATAGTCAAACGTGCGTGCTAGTTTCTATGGTCAGGTCTCGCTTGTTAAAATAACATGCGAAAATGATCTGCGTAGCGGCCTCTCATCTCTTATACACTCAATATCGTTTCGCGAAACATCGACAATGATCGACTGATTTCTCCACATTTCCGGTGATTAAGTATGGTTTCTTCGAGAATAGTTAAATTTATTCTAAGTTCATGCAAAATGTTCGAAAGACTTTATTTGTAGTACTATTGTTTTTTACTCTCGTGACAATGTCTTTTGTGGCCAGTCGTATAAGAGCACATGTAAATCGGTATTATTTCAATATGTTTCTTTCGTTGATTTTTTGTATTTCTTGGGCACTTACAATGTAACAATTTCTTTCAGAGATTATTAAAGAGTTTAAATTTACAATGAACAATTTGTTACTTATTAAAGAATTTACGCTACCGGTTTCGACATGTCCGTGTCATTAAGTTTAAATAACGCCCTTTGATGACTCGGACGTGTCAAAACCGGTAGCGTAAATTCTTTAATAAGTAACAAATTGTACATTGTAAATTTAAACTCTTTAATAATGTTCTTTCGTTGATTTAATGTTCTTTGTGTTTATAGTTATATAGTTTATAGTTAAAGTTCGGTACTTAATTTTTAGGCTTTCAACCACGAATCTGGCATTTACGAAACGATCCCCTCCCCCTCCTTCATCCCTCCCCAACACCTAACGCAGTTAAAAACTACCGCTCGTAAGTGTAGTGTTGTTCGTCGCCCTATATATCGAACTGAATCTCGAAGTCGTCCTTTTCGAAAGAAATTGTCATGCTATCGCGACAGTGTGTTTATCGAGTGCTCAAATTGGAAGATTAGTGTTGTAATCATCGAAATCGTCGTATCGAGTGCTCAAATTGGAAGATTAGTGTTGTTATCATCGAAATCGTCGACCATCGTAGCGAAACAGGAACATTCTCCGAGTGATGACTGTGTTCCTTTCCACTACCTAAATTACAGTCCACAATCGTTCCGTATACCCCCGTTCCCGTTATACATCCACATCCCCCATTTCTTACTTTTTTCAATAATAATAACAATAATGTCTTCTCGAATAGTGTTGTGTAAAAAGTTAAGAGTAGGGTGTCCACACTGACTATGACAGAATGGACACCAAAGACATATATTTTATATTTTACTGCTTACACCTATTCTTCTTCTTTCTTTTCTTTTCTTTGTATATTATATCACTTTTATGTAAAAGTCTGTAATACGCGTAAACAAATAAATAAATAAAAATTAAATAATAGTTAATTATAGAAAATACGCTTCAGAGGTTCAAAATTTTTATCGCGATCGGAGGCCGATAACGGTAATGGAAACATTAATGGTAGGATCAAATAATAATCGCATACATAATATAGTCATTAATCCGAGCGTGCAACGATTTTCAATGTCAAAGCAGAATTAGCTGCAATATTTAATGTCGCCATTTTATTTTCATGACATACGAGTATCCGTATCATGATTGTACCGCTTTTGTGGTCAAACCGCATTCGTCCGCCAGGATTTTTTAGTATTTTAATTAAAATAAATGTATTTCTGTCTTTTTTTTCTGCGATTTTGTCATTTATGAACCCCATCTGAAATATCAAATTTAAGCGTTTTGGCTACTGTTGTTACCGAAAATATTTAGTATATCGTCGCTGTATATATAATTAATCCTATGTGACGTTTAAATACATTCTGAGATGAACGAATAACACTGTTTTAAAAATAAATGCACACACTAAATAGTTTACTAGGCAGACTTTCCAGATGAACGGCAATATTTTTTTTTAGTATATCTCCATTATTTATACGAAAAATTGACAAATTTATTCGTTCATCGCAGAATGTACTAAACGGCACATAGGATTTATTATATATACAGCGACGATATGTATAGATACTGTCACGTGTCGTGGCTGCGGTAGGAATAAATGAAAACACTGGATATATTTAGTGATTTATTGATTAATGGTTAATAACTATTCAATTGTCACTAACAACAAATTGAACTTAACGCTATTTTTTTAAATTACGCTATTTTGCAATATATCAATATATCCTAAATGAACACTTTATTATGGCTGGGTAACATGTATTTAACATTCACTAGAACATTTCATCCAATTCTCGCACGTATTATTTATCGCTTATTTTCGCTCGATATCTGTCGCTTTGAGATTCACAATTGGCCACCCTAGGCGTCGTCTCGCGGCTCGCAGCCTACTTCGCACTGAATCGAACCGTCAAATACGACTAGTCTTGCGCCGCGGTCTGGTTCTGTATTTATGCCTGTAAATGCTGGTATATTTGTACTTTCTAGATTATTATAGTGTTTAGGAAAAGGTTCTCGTTGCTTCTCCGTTGTACCAGGCGTTTTTAGATATTTCCCGAAGGTTGTAGATTACCTTAGATTTTGATAGGCCGTTCCCCGATCCTACGATAGTGTTATGACATTTTACAAGAAATTCCGACAGTTCGCAATTCCTTTTGCGTGCCATTCCGTCACAATATATTGTCACAATACTTCACAAGCGTAAATAATTACGCATAATCGAGGATTTCACAGCATTCTACAAGTTTTACAGTAAATCAAAAATCACTGGAAATTACTGGAAGGGTCTGGAATGAACTTCTAGATTCGCAAAACGTCTGGAAACCCGAAATGTTTACAAAGGACGACATAACCACTGCTTAAAACACTTTGTTGTAACGTTTCAGCGATTGCACAGATGCGACCGTGGAAACCAGCGGCGAGTAACTAGCTACGATAAATTAAGAAAGCACCTAAGAAGCGAAGAGGCGATTCAGTGTGTAATAATAAAATAATCATTATTTAATAAATCGCTTATAAATTTTCAGTGTTTTTTTCCGGGGCAGCCGCGTTATCCAATTACACTACAGCGGCCTTGTATATTTCCTTGAATATATCGATCTTATCTGTAAGTCTCATTTATTAATTGATTAACACTTACTATCCATTTTTAGAGCAATCTACTTTTTTCAGGTACGGTAGGCACAAATTACTATCCCGATAGCAGCCAAATATTTTTTCAGAGTTTTTACTCATTCCTCCCTAGCCACGACACATGACAATATTTAAATTTACAATATTTTGACATACACCGAAAATATCGATAATTCAAGCGTGTCTTTTACATAATAATTGAAGACATTCCCTATTAGATAGTTGAATTATATCCGCAAACAGATCTGTCTTAATTTGCCGTCTAATTTATTATTGTCGTCCAATTAATTTAATCACAAAACTATTTTACCATTTACTAACTATTTGCGAACCACCCAAAATAGCCTTATAATTTAGCTAACACGGGTCGTCTAGAATGTTCCGTCTCCTTCCACGGTTTTATACGGTATTCAGATGCCGCGTAGTGATAAATTAATACCAACGTTAACTAGACGAAAATATAAAATTTCATTTCACAGTTCTCGTTCAAATGTACGTAATTGAAATAAAATAAAACCATATTTTGACACTCGAATATTCATACGCGTGCGTTCACCGCTATAAGGACGTGGCAACATTGCATAGTTTCAGTGCCGATCAATCGGCGTTTATTAGCTCAATAACTTTTATAACAGCTTGCATCAAAACATAATTAATGTTAAGAATATTTACAGAGTTTATGAATAAGATAGCAACAAATACAATATACAATTTTTTGTATGCAGGCCTTTATCGTTACCTACCTCGCTAGGTACATAAAAATACCTGTTCTGAGGTAAGTAGCCATTCCATTCATTGAGACTCCATTTAAATATTTAATTTCATGGTTACGTAATTAGAAGAATAAAAGAAAAATAAAGTAAAGTAATTTAGAGTAACAAGTATATAAATTAAATAAGAAATAAGAAATAAAGTAAATAAGAATAAAAATATAAGTAAAGTAAAGTAAAAAGTATATATGAAGAAACAAAAGTGTAAATAAGTAAATTAATTCCAAGGTCGATAATATAATAACAAAGTATAGAGTAAATGTTCAGTAAATACAGTATTGTTCATTTAAGCATCTCTTCCAGCTGATTTCTCCCAATAGTGGTCGCTATTTGCAGCCTCGGAGGCTCAGATCAATCGGTCTCGCTGAAGACAACGCGGAGAGCGGACGCGATCGCGAGTTGACCACAAAAATTATAATTGTTAATCCCCAAATAATAATAATATCGAATGTCCGTACGTTTTGATCATATTCCGTTTATTAGTATCATTTTTTTGGGTCACAATCCTAGGGCTGGTCTGCATCAAGCACTCGATCTCTCCACTTGTCTCTGTCATCTGCCAGCCTCTTCATCTCTTGGTAGGTGCTGCAGCGCACATCTCCGATAATCTGGTCCATTGCCTGATATATATCTATGATTTCAAAATTGTTATTAAACAAAATCATTGACTTTACGCTTTTTTAATAAAATACTCAGAATTAGATTTTTTAAAAATATTTAGATAGATTTTCTTTAAATATTTAAGTTTCATGAAAATTAATACTAATAAGTGCATCTATTACTATATCGCATATTATATCATTGGTATTAATCATTCATCAAAATATTATGTACATCTCTGTGTAACAATGTCCGTCACTGACGCTGCCAGATGGCTCAAATAATAATGGAGTAAAATAAGCAAAAACAGCATAATTCTCTGTTTAATAATGTCCATCACCAAAGTTATCAAGACGCTTCGCTACTCTAGAGAGTGCTGTATTCATTTATTTTTAATTTTATTTTATTTATTTATTACAAATACATATCGCGGTACAAAATTTCATGAATATAATGATCATTCATACAATAAGATCATGTTACTCTCCATAAAAGAGTTGACGCTCGTGGTTCAATGTTACATTTTTTATAACAAAAGTAGTAAGAAACAAAATAGTAAACAAAAAACATCAAAAAACAAAATAGTAGACAAAAATATCAGGAATCAAAATAGTCTAAAATAAATACTTACACAGGAATTTCAAGAAGTTTTTAAGTTCGTTTTTAAAATGACGTAAAGACTTAATAATCTGGTAATGAATTGAATTTTTTTATTCCCACAAATGAATAGTGGTTCTGGGCTGCGCTTGTTTTGTTTCTGGGTAATTTTAAATTTAGGAATGCCCTTCTGGGCCAGAAGTTAAGGAATCCATTTTATAATTTTCTTTAAAAATTTGTACTAATGATATTTTATCAAAAATTTCCATCACAGTAGGCACACAAATGTCTATGAATAATAAAAGTGTAGTAGCTATTGTTACGTAACAGTGGTCAAGACATGAGTGTTAACTAACGGAATGTTATCTGTGGTATCTGGAGACTGTCCCCCGCGCTTTCTAGAACTCCGCTGAATTCCGCAACAATCAAGAAATTGGAATATGTGCCGATTACCAAATGAATATGTATTAATGACGTAATATATGAATGTTTTATCGCCATGTTACGACGCTACAAGTCTGTGTGAAACTGTCAGGGACCTTGGAAACTCAACTGACTTGTCAACTCGATTGTACGTAACATGACAATTGTATAAATAATAAAAAAATCTCATTTTAAAATGTTATTATTTTACCTGTTTTATGATAAAGCGGTTGTTCGCTGCGGTAATAGCGTTTTATATCCAGAAATGAGAGTTATAAAATATTGTATTTATTATATCTTATATTTATTATATCTTATAACTTTATTATATCCAGAAATGAGAGTTATATAATACATGAGTAGCTTGTTGGTCTTTTGGTTAGGACTCTCGCCTCGTGATCCAAAGGTCGCAGGTTCGAATCTCACTCCAGACAAGCAAGTTGGTCCTATTTTCATAGCACAAGCGTTTAGCTTAATTTGAAAATAGTAAGAATATTGATGTGACACGAATTCCGTGTTCGCATCTCTAATTTAAAAAAAATATATATTTTTTTATCGAAACATATTTTATTGTGAAGCTGGGGATTTTTTTATTATATTAAATTTATTTAATTACTAGATATAACCTGTCAAAAATGACGGAACGTTGGTCCGCGTCTTTGCTAAGCCCTGGTGTATATTTACAGTATATTTTTGGCGGTCCAGGCGGCCGGTTCGGGTTTTCTGGTCCGAGGTTCAAGCCCCATCTACGGCCGTATAATTTGTTTTTTTTTTAGCCGTGAATTCGAACGAAATTACCGACGGATAGATCCGTCGGTAATTTCGTTCGATAACGATAAGGTTAACGATCGTTCGAGACAGATAACGAAATTATTATGTTTGATGTTATACTTGTGTCAATATTTTAGACACGTGGAAAGAGTAATAACAAATGTAATTAAAAATAAGAAAAATGGCAAGTCTTCAGGCAGCTAATGCACGCTGAATTTAGAGGACATCGAAAACTACACATACTTAATAACTTACTTGTAGAACTAACTAACTAACCATCACGCCGTTTCCCCGCAGGTGTAGGCAGAGAGGATTGAACGCCACACTTTTCTATCCTGGCACACCACTTTTGCTTCGGCCACCTTCATACATCTTCTCATACAAGTTCTACGGTTGTTGCGGCTTTTAACGGGGCCATCCTCAAACACTTGTTGTATCTGATCGTGCCGAGTCTTTCGAGGACGCCCTCTATTTCTGTTGCCTTCAACACTCGCCTCATATATTTTCTTAACCATCCTTGACCAAATCATCTCAGCACTCTTTTCTTTATTCTATCTACCACACTACGGCCAGCGTCACGTCTAATTTGTTCATTCCTTACTCCATCGACCAAAGATTTTCCACACAAGCGTCTTACGCATTTCTACCGCATTCAATCTACTTTCATTCCTCTTTTGCCAATTCCAGGCTTCACTTCCATACATTAGGGTCGGCACTAGAACGCCACGACATAATAATTGCAAGGTTTCGCACGACATAATAATTGCAAGGTTTCGAAGCTGAAAGTTTACGAAGAATTTTTTAAATCGAGTTTATTCGCTTAATCCTAAAACAAACTTATAAAATAATTTCATCAACATAAAACCTAAAGTATATTTACAAAGGAACTCTTTAATGATGACGTTTTTGGTGAATGTTCGTAGCTGATCAGTGTTGTTGTAATTTCAGCAAGTTTCGGACGGACGTACATTTAGAAATTAAGAGAATTGATACCATTACAGTAGTCTAAGCACATTACGGTCGATTATTAAACTTTTTGCATTTTCGTGTATTTTTACTTCCTTTTAACTCGTGGAGTCTGCTTGCTTGTTTTCTTGACGAAAAAACTTTGGATCGATTTTTAACCCTTTTCCCGTGATCCAATCGAGCTGAAACTTTGCAAGCAGACTCGTGGCGACGATCAAGAAGATCTGTCAAATTTTCGTTAAATAATAATAAGAATTATAGTATAATTTTGAATTTTTAGAAATTTTAATGGTTTTTTCAAATTGGAATCATTACAAAAGTTTGATTACTACCAACGGCGCCGGCGGCCCGATAACGTCACGGAATATTTCAAATTTGAATTACTCCCTCGTTAGGTATAATAGATACTTCACTATGAATTTCGAAAATTTATGACAATTGGTTCACGGATGATTTTTTGGGAAGAAATCAAATAATTAAAAGATATTTTGACATAGACATTTGTCTAGACATGTTTCATTTTCAGTCAATCAATTATTACATGATGGTAAACTTAATTTACAAAGAAAGGGAGTAAAATAAAAACTTGTTTTTTATTGGTTAGTTTTTTTCGTTTATGTTTTAAACTTGAAATTACTGTCCCTACATTCGAACTTCAAACCTTCGAGTTTCAAACCCTAGACGGTACATTGAACTTACTTAGTATTATATTATGAATAGTAGGTAATATGTACACAAGTCCCTCCATTGTAGTAGGCCTTTTCAAACGCCCGCATTTCTTAGAAGGACCGTCCCTTTAGAAACGTGCTCTTGAAACTTTCATTCAGCCGTCGTATTTTCTAAGTGAAACCATTCATTTGGAATAATACATGAAGCTTCTCTAGTAAGTCTGTGTTCATAAATATAACATGCAAAAATTGCACTCATCAGACACTAAAGATATTTTCTCGTTTATCAGTGTGTTGCAAAATGGTCTTGTGGTAATTAATAAAAAACCTTTTTATTAATTATTAAAAACCACCAATTTATGTATAAATTGCATTGATTAGTTAGTATTCCATAAATTAAAATATTATTCTAAGATCATGGCTATACCTACAAGTATGAAGCAAATGAAACACTAAAAAATATTTAATTTTTTATTTAATGCGCAAAGTCACTGAATACGAGTTTAATTTACGCACCATTCTTTAATTCACGTTAATTGTAACTGAAACAAATATTCCACACAGGTACCTACTTCTTCATTGACCGATCATTATTCGCTCTTTCGCCGTCGATTTCACTATGACCACACCGATCCTATGCAACGGTTTCGCTTTGTCTTTGGATTTCTATGACGCACCTGTCAAAACAATAACTCGCTCGCCGTGCGCGCGCTCGCCGTTTTATACGAAAATTTTTGATTTCGCGAAGCCTCGAGAACGTTCTACGCATTTCTAGTAGTCCCTTCATATTTACAGATGCCTCTTTTGCTACCGTTGTCGCTATGGTTACACTGATCCTATGCAATGGTTCGCTTTGTCTGTGGATTTATATGTCACACTTGTCAAAACAATAACTCGCTCGCCTTTTTATACAAAACATGTTGACTTCATGATGACTCGAAAGCGTTCTACACATTTCTAGTAGTCCATATTTGCAGCAGCCTCTCCAAACTTCCAGTGACTACGAAAATAGGCCAGTCGATTCCAGATTCCTGTGGACCGCTCGAGAAACTTCGATAGCTTGTAATTCCTTCAGATTCTAGCATCTCGTGACAATATGTAAAGAAATCAATTGTCGGACGGGGGTGTGGCTTCATTTGTGGCGGGGTTTGAAGTGCAGATCGACAGGGAAACGTTGAAATGGAAAATATACAGCAATAAAATAATGGGTTATTTGTTAAATTCATTTGACTGTCAAAATGTACGGCGAAACAAAATTTCAAAAATTTCAGAATGTTTCGAAATTTTGGAGTGTAATATTTTTTTAATACTTGTGACCTGATCAACTCGATTTCATTTTTGATATTAGGGCACTCAACTACACCGGAGATACTTAGGCGCGAATTCAGTTAATACTTGGATGATTTAAAGGTTAAGGTACGCCTTAAAAGTGTTGTTTTGTACTGAAAATTACGCTTTTAAGGCGTACCTTAATCTTTAACTCACTAAATATTGACTCTGAATTCGGGCCATGCCTTGGAAAAATAGGAGTCAACCGCCATATTCTTAAATTATGTCATTTTTTGTCGACAGTCCAAGCGTTAAAAGCTTTGGTAAACCCTTCAATTTCAAATGTAAATAAGCTAAAAAATTATTTTATAAAATTATTTATATATTCATTGGGATACACGAGTATAGAACACCACGCCTCGATATCATCAAAATGACGTGTTTCTTCTGTCCCACGATGACCTAGTTATGTTGGGTATGTGACCAACCAGAGAAACCAAAAAACAATGGTCGTCGACCTTGTTCTAATGACCGCCGAGCTGAGGTGTTGCCATGCTGGTCGTGCAGCAAGCGTCAGATTAACCAGGAGGATCTGCAATGGCGTCCGTGACTAGGCAGCACTAGCAGAAGCCGTCGCTTGACGACCCGAAGGGAAATACTGGCCTTGGAAATACATTAAACAGCGGACAAGAATTGCACAAGATGGCGGAGCTCAGGAAGGTATGTACTCGACAATGAGCGCGAAATGGTGATGAAAAAGAAAAAGATGACGAAGAATCCCCACGGAGAAGACAAACTCGAATGAAAGCTGGTAGGAAGTAGCGAAGGGAAAAACTACATTTCAAAATGAAGACAACAATACACACACGTTCACCAGTTTGAAGACTACAAAGTGTACACTACAATGGTAGTAAAAACTACATGAAGTCAAGTAATTGTAGTACTACGAAATGAAGTGAAGTTATGAAGTAATTGTAATACTAATGAAGTGAAGTAATGAAATGAAGTAATTGTACTACAAAATTGTAGTACTAGTGAAGTAAGTATTTTTTTCCCAAATAAAAATTTGGCGAGCTAAAAAAAAAAAAGGTCAACGAGAAAAATATTTAAGATAAATGGCGATATCTTCTCCGAAATAACATTTGGCGACCTAAAAAAAAACAAAGTCGCCAAACAGATTTCTTCATTCGATTCCAAAAAATTTTCAAACCATGGGGGGGGTTTGTTACAGTTTCCAGAGATTTCTTCGTTTAGCTACATCAACTTCCCAAAAATTTCACGTAAAAAATGCATTATTTAATGTATGTTTCTCATACTTTCGATAACTTTGAAGTGTGTATACTTTGTAGTGTTCGCTTTGAAATGAAGTTTACTATTTGAAGTACATACTTTCAATATCTTTAGTGTTTGTAGTGTGCACTACACTTCAAAACGTGTGAAGTGTGCACTTCAATGTAATGTAGTACTACATTGTACTAGTGAGTACAGAGCGGACCCATCACTAGTAGGAAGGTGTTTTAGGGAATTGAGTAGTACGCCCAGATGAGTTAAAACATAAAAGATAAATCGTTTATTTACCTTTTTAATGAAATTTAAAATAAATTTAAATAAATACTAGCTGTTCGTACGCGGCGTTGCACGGGTTAAGAATTAAGTTGAAAATAAATTTGTGTGGGGAAACAAAGGTTCAATTCGAACGGTATAGATTTGCAACGAAGATGTATCGGCGGGAGGGGAGGGGTAAAAGAAAAGTGGGAAGTGTCGCCTATGTTACCCACCGAGTCCTAAAGAATAAGTTTACAAATTTTGAGTCCGATCGGTCGAACGATACAGATTTGCATCGAAAATATATTAGGGGTGAAGAAGGGGTAAATAATAGGGGAAAAATGTCGCCTATGTTACCCGCCGTGTCCTAAAGCATAAGTATGCAAAATTTGAATCGAATCGGACAAACGGATTTGTATAGACGGGTTTATGTATTTGGAAAACGTGAATATGTACCAGGACAATATTTTTATTATCAGCCTATCATAAGAGTCACACAGCGTGATAACATGTGCGTATCTAGATTGATTGGCTGATTGATTATACATTTTATCGCACACGCACTATTTATGATCGTCAATGTTAATACTTTAAAGAATTTCATTTCAATTCTTACCTTCAAAACATATTGGAATTTTTGATTATCATATTTTTATTGGAGCGTATGTTTATTGCATATTATTCAATTTATTAAAATACATATAAATAACAAATACGTATTATCGTGTGTTCGCTGTATTGGGGTTCGAATAAAATTCCTCGCTAAATAATTAACTTTTATATACATTTTAAAATACAATTAAATATACATTAGAATTTGCAAGGTTGGTTCGCTCGACAATCACATAGTTCTTTCTGACGGTCACCAGATGTCACTTTTAATGATCGCGTTTTGTCAAAATAGGAAAAAAAACTTCTCACTCGGCCGCCCGCGTCGTCTTATATTCTCCCGTTTCTAAAATATTAATGAAAATGTCGGCTCTTGTCTATAATGCAAGATTGATCGGGAATGTTCCAGAATATTTCGGACTGTTCTGGATCTTTCTCGATTGTGCGGGATTGTTCTGGAATGTTCGATATATTGCCGTAACAGTAATATACAACTTCAGCAGCAAAACAGGTGACACATGATTATGTAAAGATTATGCCCTCATAAAGTGAAAATTAAATATGTAGAACTTAAAAACAAGTGTTATTGTTTCCATATGTATTATCATGGAGTTATATAATTTTTTTTTTAATAAAAAAAAAAAAAACTTTTTGTTTAACACCACTTTATTTAATTAATTTTTATTTTATTTTATTATTATTTTTTTTTTATTTATTTATTATTTTATTTATTATTATTTATTATTTATATTATTTAATAACTTTTTGTTTAACACCACTTTATTTAATTAAAAAAAAATTTAATTAAAAAAAAAAAAAAAAAAAAACACTGATTTAATAATATCTGAATTAATATCTGAGTTAATATCTGAACCCTGATGAAGACCCAGTTGTGAGTCGAAACTAGTTTGTTTTAACTCAATAAAGTGGTGTTAAACAAAAAGTTATTTTATTTAAAGATATTATGTCTCACCACAATGTGTTTGCTTCGTGTGAAAATTTATATAATTTTACCTCTGAAACAATAAGCTAAGCGCTTGTGCTATGAAAATAGTACTAACTTGCTGGTGTCTAACGCAAGCGAGCGTCATTACCACCACACCAACAAGCCATCCAATTAAGATTTCATTAATTATTGATTAAGATTAAAATTGAGAGCTGAAGATAAGAACTCAATAAACTCAATTAAGAAGCGAACAATTAAGAAACTGACTGTAGATCCACAATGTACGAGACAGCATCACCTCACTAGTGTGAAGTTCAAGGTCAATGCCGTGTATCGTGCGAGATAGCGATCCTCTTCGCAATACCGAATATTAAAAATGTTGTTTATGCCAAACGTCAGAAATTTTGCATTAATTATCTATTAATAGTAATAATGCTACGTGTTTTCAAGATTATTTAATGGAATGAAGTGTGGACACTTACCGAAGAATTCACAAGTCTACTTGAAGCATTCGAGATGTGGATTTCTACAGAAGAATACTCAAGTTGGTTAGACAGATGACGATGTCATAACATTTTCATTTTTAATGATGAATGTCATAACATCTTAATTTTTACTCCCTTTATATTAACTCGTGGCGTCTGCTTGCCTGCCGGCTTGCCGTCGAAAAAACTTTGGAACGATTTTTAACCCTTTTCCCGTGATAAAATCGAGATGAAACTTGGCAAGTAGACTCATGGCGACGATCAAGAAGATCTATCAAATTTTCGTTAAAAAAAATTAATAATTATATTATAATTTCGGATTTTTACAAATTTTAATGGTTTTTTTCAAATTGGAATCATTACAAAAGTTTGATTACTAGCAACGGCGGCTGATAACGTTGCGGAATATTTTCTAAATTTGAATTACTCCGTCGGTATACATAATAGTTACTTCACTACGAATGTCGAAAATCTAAATTGACTGACAAATGTTTTTAGAATTTAATCTTCAAAGCATGAAGTGTCTTATCAAAGCACAAAACATCTGACATTTAAGAAATATATTAAATTACTGTAATTTTAGTGTTATGTTACATGTTTTAATTCGTCTTTAATTGTTGTTATATTTTACAAAGAAAGGGAGTATAATAAAAACTTGTTTTTTATGGGTTACTTTTATAAGAATGAATAAAGACACATTAGTTACTACTAAGTAGTATAGTAAGCTGGATGTATGATGTATGCAAGGAAAGTTACCTTATTATGAACGTAAACAAGTCAAAAGTGATGGTATTCGAGAAAGAGGAAAGTAAGACAACGTGTGAAATACTAGTAGATAATGAATGTTTGGAACAAGTAGATGTGTTTGTGTACTTGGGAAGTACGTTCGATTGGAGAGCGAATGTTGAGAAAGATATCTAGAGGAGAGTGACTGCGGGGAATCTATTTTATTTTATTAATCAATTAGAAAAGACATACCTACAGAAAAAATCAAATTAACGAAAAAATATTTAAATGCCACCGGGAATCGAACCACGGACCTCACATTCTATCCGGGAATGGCGCGTTATCCATTTCAACTTCACAATAAGAATGTGTTTCCTTTAATGCAATAATTTCTAATAGAAATATGTCCACCGAGGCAAAACCAGCGGTATATAATGTAATTCTGGTACCAACACTAATATATGGGAGGGAAGCGTGGAGCTGGCAGAAGAGGAACGAAAGTAGATTGAATGCAGTGGAAATGATGTGTGGCAAATCCTTAAAATCCTTTAAAAAAATTATGATAGAGTAAAGAATGCAGATATTAGGAATGAATGTGAAGCTGATCTTAGCATAATTAATAAAATTAAAAAGGGTCGCTCAGATGGTTTGGGCATGTTGAGCAAATGAATGAGGAGAGAATGGTAAGAAAGATATATAATGCGAGTGTTGGCGCCAGAAAGAGAGGGCGACCGCGGAAGACGTGGCACAACCAGATTAACCAGATACTCGAAGATGGTCCCGTTAGAAGCCTCAACAACCGGCGAGCTTGCATGCGAAGATGTATGTCTGTGGATAAGGCGAGAGTTGTATGTCAGGATGGGAGAGGTGGCACTCTATCCTCTCTGCCAACCCCCACGGGGAAGTGGATTGATGTTAAGTAAGTAGGTAAGTAAGTTACTACTGTAGAGCTATTCCGGGCAACAGTAAATAAAATGATGATAGCTAACGTCCGTTGAATGGATAGGATACAAGAAGAAGAAGAAGTAATTATTTCTACTAATAATAATATTAATACTAGCTGTAACCCGACAAAAATAACAGCACTTTTACATGTCGGTTCCTAAAGTATTTATTTATTAAAAAAAAGTTTTATACTGTAAAGAAGTTACGGACGTTACACGAAGTTACGACGGACAGACAGACAAACGAAATTATTATAATTGGGATGGGATAAGAATGAGCCCTTCCTAGTCCAATGAGGAAGACATTAGCTTCTTACGGATATCCGGATTCGACCCGACGAGGTCACATCATATCTACGTGATTTTCTTTAAGAACGGGTGTTTTTGTGATGTTTTTCGCTGCTGTAATTGGTCCTCACGATCTGTTGTTGCGCTTTTTTCTTAATTAATAAGAACCTTTTGATAATGACAGCAAAAAATAATAAATTTTTCTGTATTATTATTTTACCTTTAACTATTATTATTTGTATCTTTAACTGTATTATTATTTTATCTGTCTTATGTTTTTCTGTATTATTATTATTACCTTTTAACTATTATTATTGTAATCTTTAACTGTATTATTATTTTAACTGTCTTATGTTATTTATTTTTTTTAAATATTATTCTGTATATTTGTAAAAGCCCATAAGGGCGTTAAATAAATAAATAAATAAATAAAATGATGCTAAATAAACGAAAATACAATAGCGAAATTGTCTATTTACTTGTCGCAATATATGTATATATATACTGGCTGACGGTATCTTGTTGGTTTGATACGACACGGACGTCCCGAAGGATCTAGTTTTAAAATTTTAACTGAAATTTTGACAAGCGTCGTCGAAAGATGTCGTTAAACAACGATATACATATTTTGCGTCAGTGGCGCCATTAGTCGGTAAGCAGTGGTACTTATCTCATTTCCCTCATTATATTGTTTCAATATAGCAATATAGAAAAAACTTTGCACTCACAAAGCAGTAGTGAAATCCCATCCTTGGACAACGTTTAAGAGACATACACAATGAAATACAGTGTCATACCCACTGTGGCCCTCGTAGCGCAGTGGGTATGACACTGGCTTCCCACACCGAGGGTTCCGAGATCGATTCCCGGTAGATAACAATTTAATCTATGTGAGCCTGGGTGTTTGTGATGTATTTCGCTTCTGTAATTGGGCCTCCTGGCCTGTTGAAGCGTAAAAAAAAATGTTTAGAAAAAATCGTTTTAATTTAACTGAAAACTAGTTATCATGAAAGAATGATAAATGCTAAAAGAAGAAGAAGAAGCATAAAATCTTGTACATACAAAATAAATAATATTACCTGTCTACACAATATTCGTGTCAAAATGATTATTTTCAATTTTCAACATTTTTACAATATAAATGAACTTGAGACTTCTAAGAAATAAAAAATGTATTAATTTCTCTACACGTCCCAACAGAGAAAGTCTGGAATTTTATATATTATAATGATGGAATTAAAAAAAAACGACACAACAGAATTCGTTCCTGAGCCTGTGAAGTCTCTTGGATTGGTGAATCGATTTAATAATTTATTTTCAAACATTTCGCACGAAGCCACCTTAATGGTCTAGTACTTATAATTTTTTAAAAATTATTTTTTAATGGAACACTAAAAACACTAGGTACAAAAATACATTACTTATTTCAAATGTATGCTAATATCCCAATTACAAGTGTCTTTGGCCTTCTCTAGTAACATGCGCATATTGTGCTTGCATCCTTCTCCTGTCAAATCCATTGTTATATTCACCATCGTATACAGAGCAAGTGGCGAACAAGCAAACAAAATAAAATTGTAAATTGTTATTGATTCAGAGCAATATGAATATCACAAATGTAAGGAGAGTATTGAGATTGCGGTTGGTGTGCATTAAAGAATTATCGTAAATACAGAACTGATATGAATATTGTGTATTCTAGCGGTTCAGATGATGTTGTGTAGAAGAAAATGGATGTTGTGTAGAAGTAACTATTTACACAGTTACACCGTGGTAAATTAGGCGTAGAACTAGAGTAGTGGATATCATGAATCGTGTAGCGAAGCTAAAATAGCAATGAGCAGGGCATGTTGCAAGGCAGGATGCTATAAGATGGGCTCTCATAGTTTTGAAGTGGGGACCTTGGGAGACTAAAACAGGCGTCGGAAGACCTCAAAAGAGATGGGCCGACGATATAGCCGCTGTGAGGAGAAAGAAATGGCTACAGATAGCAAATAACAAGGAAGGATGGAAGGATATGGAAGAAGCCTATATCCAGCAGTGGAGAGATGGAGGCTAAGAAGAAGAAGAACTATTTAAATGATGATGTCTGCAAGAATATCAACGTTAGGATTAGCGCAATACGTATTACATGTACGACACATTCTTGTGATGGTAGAAAAATATCTAACATTACTAGGTTGCTGACTTATTCTCTACAACACCGGGTTCCATATACTTGGACTAGGTACTCGGTATCATAAATTAAGACTTAATTGTTAGTACGCATCCAATTAGTCATAGAAAACAACGCAAAAGTTTAATTAATATATACAAAACATTTTTACGCGAAGCGCGCAACGATGTTTTTCGCTAAACTCGGTGCTCGCAGTGAAATGCTGATACGATCTGTATTGTAAACATCATTTTGAACACCGTATTGTGGTTCCAAGCTGTATTGTAAATGCACCTCCTGCTGATTCTGATGTGCTTTATCCGTCTTTTACCGCGATACAGCATTAGAGGAAGTGTTCATGGTGAGCAGGGGCGTCCCATGGCGACAAGCAAGTAAGGTGGTGCCCTAGGGCGGCAATTTCTAATGAGCGTCAAATTGGAGGTGGAATATAAGAAGTAGAATTAAAATAAATGTATGAAAGCGGAAAATAATCTTTAAAGAGCGTTTAAGAATACTAAATATTAAACGGCAAAGACCAAAAAATTATTCATAAAAATTGCATTTTTTACCCCGGAAAGAAAAGTACTGAGTCATAAAACAACGTCAAAGGACAATATATTTTTTTAATGGAAATACAAACACGGGATAATTATCGCATAAATATTCTTACTATTTTCAAAATAACCTAAACGCTTTTGCTATGAAAACAGGAGTAACTTTCTGGTGTCCTGGAATGGGGCTCCACCCAAATGGGGAACCACCGACCGCTGTATCATAAGACAAGAGTCGTAACCACTCGACTAATAAGCTACAAAAAGCTACTCTTTAAATGCTCAGTTTACTAAGTTGTCAATGATGTTGCTAAATCACTGTCAACGTATACTCCATTAAATAATATTTAATTTGTTACCTCTACGTGAGTTAAATAATATTTTTTATTTTTTTAACTACTTAAGTTTCGATAGAAATAGAATTTCTCATCGACAGAAAAAGCATTAATCTGACTACTTTTAAATACAGTGTTTTAACATTGATTCTGTACAAATATTAATAAGGTTTAGGTTAGGTTATAGTTATAAAAAATATAAAATATTATTAAACTCACTTTGGCGGTCCTCGTAGCGCAGTGGGTATGACACTGGCTTCCCACACCGAGGGTTCCGGGTTCGATTCCCGGTGAGGTCACAATTTTAATCGATGTGATTTACTCAAGCCTGGGTGTTTTGTGATGTATTTCGCTTCTATAATTGGGCCTCTTGGCCTTTTGAAGCGTCAAAATAAAAAAATACCTGAATAATCTTTAGAATGTATACGCCAAATCCATCATAATATATTTTCATAGTCCAGTGGGAATGACACTGGTTTCTCACACAGAGGGTTCAGGGTTTGATTCCTGGTAGGGTTACGATACCATTATGTGATTTACGTAAGCTTAGGTATTTTTGTAATGTTTTTCGCTACGGTATTTGGACCCTTAGCCAGTTGTGCCATTTGAAAATTAGAATTAAAATCGCGCTCAACGATAATTATCAAGGCCGGACGGTTGTGTGCGAGTTCATTGTTATAATGAATTTATTTAATAAAAAAAGTAACCCATAAAAACCATGTTTTTATTATACTCCGTTTCTTTGTAAAATATAACAACAAATAAAGACGAATTAAAAACATATAACATAACACTAAACTTACAGTAATTTAATATATTTCTAAAATGTCAGATGTTTTGAGCTTTGATAAGACACTTCATGCTTTGAAGATTAAATTCTAAAAACATTTGTCAGTCAATTTAGATTTTCGACATTCGTAATGAAGTACCTATTATGTATACCGACGGAGTAATTCAAATTTAGAAAATATTCCGCGACGTTATCGGGCCGCTGTTGCTAATAATCAAACTTTTCTATTGAATCCAATTTGAAAAAACCAATAAAATTTCTAAAAATCAGAAATTATGCTATAATTATTAATTTTTTTTAACGAAAATTTGATAGATAGTCTACTTGCCGAGTTTCAGCTCGATTGGATCACGGGAAAAGGGTCAAAAATCAATCCAAAGTTTTATTTTGACGGCAAGCCGGCAAGCAAGCAAGCAGACGCCACGAGTTAATATAAAGGGAGTAAAAATATAAGAAAAGCGTTAAAAATAGTGTGGGCGGTTTCGTACAATTTTCTGAAGGGCCACACTTTACATAGGGACGTCACTGGTGGTGAGTATTGTTATCACTCTCTCTGTCTCGTACAACACTAGAGTTTCCCCTACCGTAACCACATGGCGATATTCTACCTGCATTGTCTGAGTGGAAGAGATACGTACTGTACACGCTGTGACGTCACGGTGTGTGATTTTACCGAGGATACAATCAGATTTAAGATAATACTCACTAACGTGTAATATGATGTCTCCCGGTGTACGGTAATATTCTCTGACAAAACAGCACTTGTTAATGGCGTAATAATAGCGTCATATTGTCATTATCCGTCGAAATTATTATTCATTCAAATTATCATTCACCACGATGAATTTTTAGTCTTTTTTATGTATTCATTTTAAATTATTTCACATTATTAATACAAAATAACAAAAGACTAATAATAATATAAATAATTATTTTTAATCATGAGATTTTTATTAGTTTATTTTTGTTCGCTTCGTTTTTGATCATATTGGGACATTTGTTGGTAGGCTCAGAATTTATGTACATTTGTCTTGTTGCCATAATTTTTTACTAAAATATCGTTTTTCGTTTGGCGAGCTTTATAATTGTAAATGATTGTATATTCATATTTATCATTCCAAAATTCGTTATAATTATGTAATTTAAATAATTTTTCAGGGTCGTCTACTTTCGTCAATAAGTCTTTGGTTTGCGATTATTTTGATTTATTATTTAGGATTACTTTTTAAATAGTAGCGATTATAATACATGTAACGCATTGAAAAAGTGGATTATGTCTTGTAGTCCGTGTTTTTATTTTTTATCGCCGTAGTAATTATATTAAAAATGTTCTGACTTAGTTTTTTTTATTATGTGAGGTACCCACATTTTTGTAAAATTTTATTTACTATGTTGTATTGTGATTGAGTTATCATATTGCGGGTTAATAATAAATAGTACAAAATGACTCGATAATTTATTGGAAGCGATTCTACATGCTTCTTATCAAATCTAAATATAATAATTTCGTTATCTGCCTGGTTGGAATTTTGGAAGTTGGAATTACAACTTTAGATAATAAGAGTGTGGTACGCAATCAGCGCGCAATACGCAATTGTGTAGGAAACACGCAACGGTTTACCACCAAATTCGCGTGATTTTTCACGGGCGAACGGCTAGTTGTTAAATAACCACCCACCATTTATTTGCGCGCAGCTATTTTGCCTTAAACATCAAAATGTGTTTTCCATACCAAAATAATATTTCGTTTGACCTATTTAATACGAATGCCGATGAAAATACTCTCCAATACTAAAGGAGCATTCATCATTCTCGCGATGCACTTAACCCCCTTTCCCCCCACCCCTCACCCCGTCATCCTGCCCACGGGCGTTGTGTAAAATCGCTTAAGTCACGTTTTATCGAAAGCCACTCTGTTTACTAATTAGACAACATTTTTTTCACTTTTTAAAACTATCAATTGGAAAACAAAAGAATTTGCCCAGGTAAATAAATCCGCGCTACGAAATGAGGTATATAAAAGCAAAGGCAGCAATATCAAAAAAAATGTTTTGAACACAGTCACCGAGAATAACTAATTAAGAGTGTACCACGTTCGAGATTTTATAGGAAATATATCTCGATCTCTTCCAAAATCATGTTTCAAATCACTATTAAAAGAAAATGCAGCAATATCCTCTTCAACCAATCAACCCTCAAGGATATGTCACGTGAAAAATGGCCGCTTCACAAGGTGATAGTTGATATCATTTTTACCCTGAAACATCATAGCAAGGACAGTTATAACTATAATAGTTTTGTACATATATAGCAAAACCAGCAAAACTTACTATTTGGTAGCAAACCTAATTAAAAACTTTGTATAAACCACTTGGAGTAACTTTACGTCTACCGGTTTCGATACCAATGTATCGTCGTCAGGATGGATGCATACTTATTATACATGACTTATTTAGGTTACCAAGATACATTTATGGTGGGGGTACGGGAGATTGACAAGTACACCCCGAAATAGGGAATATATCAAATAATGGGAATATATCAAATTCGTTAAACTTTACTGATTATTGATTATATTGGCTATAGTGTTCAGGTATTTCTAACATTTCTAAAAAAAATTTAAAAAGGCCTCTATTATTTATATGAAGAATCTAAGTAGGTACCTGTTTAGCGTTTTCTTTTTTAAATATGTAGCCTGCCTCTAACAGTTGCTTTGCGAATTCCGAGAAGTTATTATTGTGGAGACATCTTAAACGTTATTTTACTCTAAAATTAAAATTACATGCCGTTTTACCAATGTAAATTGCCGAATCATTAGGTACAATTGTCTTTTGTTTATACTGGAATGATCTAGCTGGTCGACTTTGTCTTTGGAGTGTATTATGAGTTTACCTAAGCTATTGTTAGTATGAAACGCGGATTAAATGTTACCAGATGTAACGGCCAAAATAAGTAATGGATAATTAGCGTGTCTTTGTATATTCATACAAATTTTTTAATTTATTATAATTATTCATTATGTCCAACCACAAAATTATCGCTATAAATGCTTATATTATGTTTTAAATTTATATTTTAAATTTTTATTTTCATACTGATATTTTAATGCTTATACCTGATACTCTCACTGCTTATATCTTTTATTGCTTTTTATACATGTACTTTATATTCATATATTTTATATTTTACTGCTTATTTCCGATATTGTATATACTTTTTGATTTTATATATTATTTTTTTATGTAAAAGCCTGTAATGGGCGTAAAAGAGTAAATAAATAAATGAGAAAAATATAAAAGAATATGTTAAACAAAACTCACTCGAGCCAATTTACCCTTCGACCGCGGCAACGATATCTGACCGCCTGGCATTCCTGCCTATCTACCTGTCCACTCGGGCATCCCCGCACACGTCCCATTGTCCGGCCGTCTCTTCATTATGTCTGCGCGTCGATCCACCTCCTCGTTGTTTATGGCCTCCGGGCACAGTATAGTAAAGCATACAGTATTATATCTTCATACAAACAGCCGAAACGACGCCCTTCGAAATCTCGGTATACTTCGAACTGCTCAGTCGCCGCAGGGCTGCAGTAACGTACGGACGCAAGCAGGGTGAGACGCTCCCACGCATACATTTAGGTCAGTTTATGGCACCCCAAACCATAAAGAGTCAGTCAATGAGCAGCCCTGGTGCGTGTTTAACCAAGTTTAAGTACCAAGCGGCCGTAGGTATTTATTTCAAGGACACTGCCAAGATAACATACTGTATGTATTTATTATACTGTGCTCCGGGTGTACTCTAGCACCAGCGCCAACAATATCGCACCTTATTATTTAACACCGAAGCGAACGCGGCGTCGGGAATACGACGCGGTAATTACGAGCGATTAAATTGTTCGTTTGGACTTATTAATTTAAAAAAGTATATAAAAAAAAAGTAACCCGTAAAAACCAAGTGTTTATTATACTCCCTTTCTTTGTAAAATATAACAACAATTAAAGACGAATTAAAACGTATAACATTATACTAACTTACAGTAATTTAATATATTTATAAAATGTCAGATGTTTTGAGCTTTGATAAGACACTTCATGCTTTGAAGATTAATTTCTAAAAACATTTGTCAGTCAATTTAGATTTTCGAAATTCGTAGTGAAGTACGTATTATGTATATCGACGGAGTACGGCGATCCGCGACGTTATCGAGCCGCCGTTGCTAGCAATAAAACTTTTGTAATGATTCCAATTTGAAAAAAGCATTAAAATTTCTAAAAATCCGAAATTATACTATAATTATTAATTTTTTTTAACGAAAATTTGATAGATCTTCTTGATCGTCGCCACGAGTCTGCTTGCAAAGTTTCAGCTCGATTGGATCACGGGAAAAGGGTCAAAAATCGACCAAAGTTTTGTCGACGGCAAGCAAATTTTGTTTCTTAAAAATATTTTACAACTTGCGAAAAATTAATATTAGTAAGGCAATGTTATTTAATCATAATATGAGTACAGCGTGCATTTATGAAAATGTGAAAAGTCAGCATTGTCTTTCAGTTGATTTTCAAAAATCACAGTTTTTTTTTCAAATTAATACTGAGACTTTATACTGAATCGTGCAAAATGGCATGTTCTTTTCAATTAAAATATTATAGGCATTTCTTCATAAATGAGTAAAATCACCGAGATAATGAGAGATTAATACGTGTTATTTCTATGCAGCACCTGTTTAATAAAATGTCAATGTCATGACATTGATTTAAATACAGCGTAATTCTATCTGGACATGAAAGTTAGCGAAGACAATAAATACGAATTTTATGCATCTATCAAATCGTTACTAGTATTAAAATAAGCAAATATTTATAAAACTAGAGGTAACCTTAATATTATTACTTTGCTGAGATAGCAGTTACTTTGTGAAGCCACTTGATCATTTATATTTTTTAAATAAACTAAACTCTGGTCTGTCATAATATAGTTTTTAGAGGCGTACGCCCTCTCACATTTATTTAATTTATCTAGAGTATTTTATTTAATCTTTTGACTACCCAGGCTGGATGCAATCGGTTTTGGAATCGAACCCTTGACCTTTGATCGGTTACAAAACGCTTGACACTTAAACCTTGGAACCTACTCACGTACAGGTCATTTATTTTCTCACTGCACTGGTAGGTAAGTATAATTTTATACTTGCAACCCATTATTACCTATAATGTGATGCAAGTGTGGCAGATGTTGTGATTTATGTGATTCGCGAATAAGACGATAGGATTGAACTCGAAGTGAGAGTGACTGGAAGGTGCGTGTTTGTGTAATGATTATGCCCATCTGTCAAAACATGAAATCTTTTGTAAAGAAAAAAACCTTACAGAAAACTAGGAATACTAATAAGCTCATGAGAAATGGAAATCAAATCATAATGCCTCAATTAAAATAACGCAAATGCAGAACCACTATATTTATAAAGCCATTAACTATTACAATAATTTACCTATCGAGATACGCTGCATCAATAACCTTTCAGAGCAAATTAAAAAAATTAAAACCCTCCTAAAATCCAAATTAAATTTATTAATCAATTAAACCTATAGTTTTTTTCAAAATACTTCAATATTTGATTATCAAATTATCTTTTATTACCGTATTATTAAATGACTCGCATATGTACCTATACACAAAATAAGAACTGAGGCTCCCTCATCAGATTCAAGAGCTTCTCTTCACTGATGAGGTCTACATAATTACAAAGTATTAAAAATGTCAATTTAAGAATTGTATTTGTACCATATATTAAATTAAATAATAAAAAAATATATAGCAAATGTAGCGCTATAGGCCTGTACGTGCAATAATAGCGGTGAAAAGGTATGTGATAAGTTAAGGCGGAAAGTGATATAGGATGAATGAGAAAGCACTTACAATTTACGTTGTCGGTTTATTTGAAGAAACAGTTTTACAACAATATAGGACGAGCAAAGTCACGCGTGACGTACAGTACAAGGATCGGCGAGAGAGTCCTCGTGGTACCGGCGTGCTGTCTGGTCGTATCTTGCCGGTTGTATCGGGATTGCTCATTGAAGATTTCCCTCGAGCGCGATTGGTCCATTTGTTACGCTCGATGGACTAGAGTCCGGTTAGGCCTACATGCTCCACACAGGTATAAAATAAATTATTATAATGAAAACACATACATGTGTTTAACGTTTATTTTATGAGGAACGAATTAATATTGATCAGATCTTAATAATTTTGGGAGTTTGGATGACGGTGTGTGTGTGATGTGTCTAGAGAAGCTGCTTTTAGGGTCACCACCCGTCCTGCGACGGCAAATCTCCAAAGTCGTGGAATGTTTGATGATTTTATTCGCTCGTTAAAACAATTACAAGTTATACATAGGTACGATTATAAATACAATGATAGATACTTGATGGACTAGAGCCTCCGGCCTACGCCGGGGGTCACTGAGAGACTGACATGCCCGTACAGGGAGTTGGCTGGTTTTTGTATGTCTTGCGAACAAAGAAAGAAACGAAGAATAGAGATGGCAAGAAGGGCGTTCCTCAGAATGAGACCGTTATTTTCCAAACGTGACCTAAGCCTACAACTTAGAATGCGTATGGTTCGGTGTTATACTTTGGCCATTCTCTTATATGGAGTGAAGGCGTGGACACTTAGCCATGAACTAAACCGCAAGTCGAGGCTTCTGAGATGTGGATCTATATACGCATATTGAATGTTTCCTGGGTGGATAGAGTGACGAATGGTGAAGTCCTCCAACGTATGGAAAAAGACAGAGAAGTGCTGCGAACTATCAAGACAAGAAAGCTGGAGTATCTCGGACATATTATGAGAGGATCAAAATATAGCTTAAGCCAACTCATCATCCAGGGGGAAAGACGTGATAAAAGAAGCGTTGGAAGACGTCGCGTCTCATGGCTGCGTAACTTGAGGGACGGCGGTAAATAAAATCGTAATCACCAGAATGATCGCTAACCCCCAATAGAAGATGACACCATAAGAAGAAGATTAATTATTTATTAAATTTTCAACATTAAATTTAATTAATTTATTAATTCAATTTAAAACAACAACACACTGCGCGCAGTGCACGTCAATAGTATGCACCAAGTGCGTTGTTGCATTACTGTCTGGCCTGAAGCGGTCATATAACTTTGTCTCTTTCTCGTATAGATATCGTGTACGCACATTATTGATTTGTATAGGTATACAACACATCCTTGAAGTGCCATGACCAAAAAATCGACCTGTCCATCGCATGCTGAAACTAAATATTTTCACTTTTTTAGGTAGATACCGCTTTTATTTCCTAACCCCAATGTTTTATTGGCTCATGGACGTCTCTTCATTAAGCCAGTTTTATATAAAAAATACAATAATAATTCTTTATCTATTTTCACAATAACCCAAATAATATTATTATATATCAGCCTAACTATAATTAATTACAGATAACGTATTGCGCTTTGCTGGACGCGCTCATTATCACGTTCCCGCGATAGATTAAATGAATTCATTATCCAAATGGCTTTTCGGCGGTTAGAATTACGTAATAATTATAAAAATGTTAATTGAAATCTTTTATCTCGAACTGGAATTATTCAAGTCTCAAGAAATTTGCTAAGCGTACACAAGCTAACATTTACTCAGCTGTTTTAATACATATTTTGTCTCGCGTGTATTCCTGTCTACCTATAGCTTGCACGTTTTACGTATACCAACGATTCTACACAAACTTACATTTTTATATTATAAAACTAGCTGTACCCGTCAAAAATTACGGTACTTTTACATGTCGGTTCCTAAGGAATAAATATTAATTTATTTATATAAAAAAAATCATAAAAAGAAAAAAATAAAGAAAAAAAGGCAAAAAAAAGAAAAAAAATACCATAAAGAAGTTACGGACAAGTCACACGAAGTTACGATGGACGGACAAATCTTTTCGACTTCATAAGCTCAAAGTAATGTAAATGGTGCTCTAAATGCAAACTAATCTAATCTAAGACAGTCCAAACAAAATTTTATATTTATAGAAATAAACAAATAATAAAATAATTATGGCCAATAAGAGCCAACGAGAGCTCATAACATCGGAGAAATATTTAAAAGTATTTTGTTCGAAGTACATAATTATACCTCACCTTCATTAAACCAAATTATTTAATTTACAGGTTTTTAGTTCTTTAGAGATTATCCGCCATGATCTGCGCTGATGGTCACGTAGTTGAATCACTTTGGTCCCACAAACATTTGTGGTCATGTGTCAAATTGACAAAATTTTCAATATCGTATGTTTACTACTCAATTTCGTACGAAAACGCATCCAGTGTGCGGCCGGCGTAAGTAATACGAACAACATGATTGTAAGAACAGTCTGACGTCATCTACGAGAAGCGAATCGTGTCATATTCGCGAAGCGTGATTTTTCCTTATTATTTTACGTTTTTTTATGTGATTGGATGAAAGAAACGAACCGTTGTGTAACGTTATTATCTCGCAAATGCCCCGATACGACGGCGCTAAAGGTCAGAGGGTGAAGTTTTATATAGAAAATGGTGTAATTAGAGAACTTGGACGAACACCAAGAGCAACTGCAAGAAAACAGTTGAAGCGAACAATCTAGGTCCGCTAAAATTCCTAGTGAATATAAAACATTTTTCACGTGAATACATACGCATCGTTGGCGGTATCCATAAAAAGTTTCGAACAGAAATAACGAAATTTATTAACGATAACTCGGCTTACGCCTGGGTGCATGAGCGGGCACACCTGTTAAAATACTTCCGCCTACACATTTCAAGCTGTTTACATTGGTAATCCTGTTTACATTAGGATGCCACTTCGGGGTTAAATTAAATACATCGCAGTAAGCACTGCCCAAACCAAAATTTAATAATTAATACCTAAAATTGACCCTAATTTTCATTCATTCGCTCAATATTTTTTAAACATTTTTCTATATTTTATTTTGTTTATCATGCATTTTTTTCTCACTTACATTTTATAAAAAGCCATAAAGCCTAATTACAATAGGGGATCCACATAGATGTGACAACATTGTTATCTCCCCAGGATTCGAATCCGGAACCCTTGGGAGGAAATACATACTAGGTACAAATAATGAAATAAAACAATGAACTTTGTTTTTTTCCACTTATATTTGAGCACTTGTTTCACTACATGTTTCGGAAACGTCCGTTACCTTCATCAGGTGAATTAAGGCTGAGGTATTTAGGAGTGGTTGTCTGGTGTGTGGGTAGTGGATTCGGTAGAAGTGGAGGGGTTATCTAGGTGGTGGGAGATCGGGAACATTGTAAGAAGGGGTGATGTGAAGGGTTGTTTTTGATTATTGTTAATGTTATTTGTTGTGTTTATGTTTTTATGAATTTCTGAAGTGTTTCTAAATTATTTTGTTTTAGGCCGCATGTCTGTTTATGTAGGATGTGTATTTTTGTATTGCTGAAAGTGTGGTTATTTTCTATAATATGATAATATGGACCTGATGAAGGAAACGGACGTTTCCGAAACACGTAGTGTAACAAGTGCTCAAATATAAGTGGAAAAAAACATAGTTCATTGTTTTATTTTATTATTTGTTCATAATGGATTTCCACAAAGTTAACGCCGAAACATTCAATTACATACTAGGTAGACTCCAAAT
>JADDOH010016162.1:0-49734 GCA_016648135.1 Agrypnia vestita | reverse complement strand
TTTCTTTGCGTCACTCAGTTTACAAAATGAAAAACTTGAAATATCGCGTTATTTACGAGTACGAGTTCACCGTGGCACCAGTGCTGCAGAAACGGCTCGAAGGATTAATGATGTGTATGGCGACGGTGCCGCAAAAGAAAACACAGTGCGTTTTTGGTCCCAACGTTTTCGTTCTGGAAATTTCGACCTGCAGAACAAGCCCCGTGGACGGCCGGAGACCAAAGTTGATAATGAAGAATTGAAGGCTATTGTGGAAGCAGATCCATCGCAAACCACATTCGAGTTAGCTGCAGGCTGCGGTGTTAGTGATAAAACTGTTTTAATCCACTTGAAGCAAATTGGTAAGGTGAAAAAGCTTGAAAGTTGGGTACCTCACGAATTGAGTGAAGCAAATCAACACAAACGCCGGAGGTTACTGTGAGTGTTTGGTGGACTAGTGCTGGTGTCGGTTCACTACAGTTTTCTTAAATCTGGCCAGCGGCGATTACGTAGCAGATGTCCTATTGTCAGCTAACTGCAAACCCATGCATGGAAAAGCTAGTGCTAAACAACCGAGGCTGGTTAATCGCTCTAGGCCACTGCTGCTTCATGATAACGCTAGACCACACACTGCACAACAGACGGCTACCAAATTAGAGGAGCTTCAATTGGAATGTCTAAGACATCCACCGTACTCTCCGGACCTTGCCCCAACAGATTACCATTTTTTTCGAAATTTGGATAACTTCTTGCAAAGGAAAAAATTCAACTCCGATGGGGCAGTCCAAACCGCCTTCAAAGATTTTATTGATTCCCTTCCGAATGGTTTTTTTAGTAAAGGGATCGATGAACTACCTATGAGATGGCAAAAGTGCATAGATAGCAATGGTACATACTTTGATTAAATAAATATATTATAATAAAAAAAAATCGACTTTATGTTCCTCCCATACTAAACGTCAATTTCATATGTAAGGACCTAATATTAATGATAGATTGTGAGAATATTATTAAATAATAGATTATGGGATGACAGATTATATAGATAATAATAATAAATAATAACGACCCTTGCATGTAACCGTGATTGACGTGACTAGTCATCATCAGTGTTGTTGTTGCAATTCCAGCCTAATTCCAGTCACTAGCAGACAGACAGACATTCGAAATTAGGATAGTTGATTACAGATTATGGGAAGAAAATATAAATATGAATATAAATGTAGATATGTATTGATAAAAAAATATAGAATTTAATAAAAAAAAATTAGAAGTAATAATAAGAAATAAAATAATTTAAAAATTCCTCGAGTTTCGGCACCCTGGGCACCTGCCTAATGTGCGCCTCAGTACGGCCCTGCCACCGCTTCGCAACTCATCGAGTGACATAAGCAAATTGCATCTCATATTCGTAATAAATGCTTTGATAAAACGCATCCGAGGCCATTGCTGGAAACCGGTCATGCTAAAGTCGTTTAGCTTATTTTCATTCCCTGCTTCGCTATTTATGGCATTTTGACAATATATTTTCGATTTATGCTTTGTAAATAAGAAACGCGTCACCGTGAATGGGCCCACGTGATACGAAGAGCAGTGACTGCCAACCGAATCAGTCGGCAGTTTCGGCCGCGAACTGTAGGATGGTCCATCCGATACGCCGGATTTAATTTTGATATGAAACACACCAAGTAAGTATTTATTGAGCAATTTTTATTGTTTTATAAAGTAGACATGTTGTGATTAATTATGGTATTGACCAAATGACCGCTTATGTAGGGTAGGCCAGCTTAGTTTTGAATAATTCTACATTACTCAAATCTGATTCTGACTATTTTAAATCATTTGACGCCGGAAATTCATAAGGTACGATATTGCTGATAATTGAATCTATCAAAATCTTGATTAAATTGAATGACAAATGTTTTTAGAATTTAATCTTCAAAGCATGAAGTGTCTTATCAAAACTCAAAACATCTGACATTTTAGAAATATATTAAATTCCTGTAAGTTTAGTGTTATGTTATATATTAATTTGTCTTTAATTTTTAAGATTTTCATTCGCCAAAAGGAATGTAAGAGGAAATAAAACGAAAAGAAAATTCAAATGGAGATACAGATATGGTTTTAGAGATTTTTGACATAGATATTTGTCTAGACATGTTTCATTTTCAGTCAATCAATTATTTAATTACATGATGGTAAACTTAATTTACAAAGAAAGGGAGTAAAATAAAAACTGGGTTTTTATGGATTAGTTTTTTAATAACTTCAGTGACAGCGGATGACAATAATATAAAATAATTTTAGGTTATTTAAATCCGGCGAACCCGATAAGCCACCCTATATTAGAATATTTTTTTAAATGTCAAATAATATTATCCAATCATTATTTCATATGTAATAATTTTCAAGAGTCTTAAACAATATTAACCGCACATTGTCGAAGTTTTTCGAACATTCTACATGAAATTTAAAATCAACTGAATTATTCTCAAAGAAACCGTAATCACTGGAAATGTGGAGAAATCAATCGATAATTCTGGATGTTTCGCGAACCGGCATCGTGTATATAAGAGACGGACCACTTCGGAGTTCAGAGAGACAAGGGGCGCGCGACCATAGAAAGTCGAATTGACCAGAAACAAACGTGCAAACCTGAGCGAAACAACCTTGCGATAGACAAGAATGCAGTGAATTAAAGAAAGACCTGTGTGGAATATTCTAGGGATAATTATTGTGAATTATTAAAGAACGGTGCCCCGGTTAAATTCGTGTCCAGTATCTTTGGTTGGTAAATAAACCGTTAATTAATTAGTAAGCGTTTCATTTGTATATCACAGCCACGCGTGTCTGCAATATAACATTATGACTCAAGAAAATAGTTAGAATTGAAGAAAATTAGTTCTAGAAGCCTAGATTTAAAATCTGGGTCAGAACCTATTTATCTGAATCCGTGTCTTGGGGTGTACTTACTCCCTTTATATTAACTCGTGGCGTCTGGTTGCTTGCTTGCCGGCTTGCCGTCGAAAAATCTTTGGATCGATTTTTGACCCTTTTCCCGTGATCCAATCGAGCTGAAACTTTGCAAGCAGACTCGTGGCGACGATCAAGAAGATCTATCAAATTTTTGTTGAAAAATAAAAATAATTATAGTATAATTTTGGATTTTTCAAATTTTTAATATTAGGTCCTTACATATGAAATTGGCGTTTAGTATGGAAGGAACATAAAGCCGATTTTTTTTAATTATAATATATTTATTTAATCAAAGTATGTACCATTGCTATCTATGCACTTTTGCCATCTCATAGGTAGTTCATCGATCCCTTTACTAAAAAAACCATTCGGACGGGAATCAATAAAATCTTTGAAGGCGGTTTGGACTGCCCCATCGGAGTTGAATTTTTTCCTTTGCAAGAAGTTATCCAAATTTCGAAAAAAATGGTAATCTGTTGGGGCAAGGTCCGGAGAGTACGGTGGATGTCTTAGACATTCCAATTGAAGCTCCTCTAATTTGGTAGCCGTCTGTTGTGCAGTGTGTGGTCTAGCGTTATCATGAAGCAGCAGTGGCCTAGAGCGATTAACCAGCCTCGGTTGTTTAGCAGCTAGCTTTTCCATCATGGTTTGCAGTTACTGACAATAGACATCTGCCGTAATCGTCTGGCCAGATTTAAGAAAGCTGTAGTGAACGACACCAGCACTAGTCCACCAAACGCTCACAAGTAACTTTTTTGGAGTCAATTTTCGCTTGGGGCATGGTTTGGCTGGTTCGGCAGGGTTCAGCCATTGCGATGAGCGCTTCCGATTATCGTACAGGATCCACTTTTCATCACAGGTAATGATTCGATTTAAAATCTCTTCATTATTGTGCCGGTTGAGTAATGCAACGCAGCAGTCAACGCGCGTTTGTTGATTTGCTTCACTCAATTCGTGAGGTACCCACCTTTCAAGCTTTTTCACCTTACCAATTTGCTTCAAGTGGATTAAAACAGTTTTATCACTAACACCGCAGCCTGCAGCTAACTCGGATGTGGTTTGCGATGGAGCCGCTTCCACAATAGCCTTCAATTCTTCATTATCAACTTTGGTCTCCGGCCGTCCACGGGGCTTGTTCTGCAGGTCGAAATTTCCAGAACGAAAACGTTGGAACCAAAAACGCACTGTGTTTTCTTTTGCGGCACCGTCGCCACACACATCATTAATTCTTCGAGCCGTTTCTGCAGCACTGGTGCCACGGTGGAACTCGTACTCGTAAATAACGCGATATTTCAAGTTTTTCATTTTGTAAACTGAGTGACGCAAAGAAAAAAACAATTGAGGAAAAAACAAATGAATTATAATTTTCAAAACACAAATACATGAGTAAATAGCTGTATAAATTTGGATTTGGAATTCCTAACCAAAGAGAAGATATTTGAGATCAAATTTGCCAGTACGGCAAAACGCCAATTTCATATGTAAGGACCTAATAGTTTTTTCAAATTGGAATCATTACAATAGTTCGATTACTAGCAACGGTCGCCCGATAACGTCGCGGAATATTTTCTAAATTTGAATTACTCCGTCGGTATACATAATAGGTACTTCACTACGAATGTCGAAAATCTAAATTGACTGACAAATGTTTTTAGAATTTAATCTTCAAAGCACGAAGTGTCTTATCAAAGCTCAAAACATCTGACATTTTAGAAATATATTAAATGACTGTAAGTTTAGTGTTGTGTTATATGTTTTAATTCGTCTTCAATTGTTGTTATATTTTACAAAGAAACGGAGTATAATAAAAGCTTGGTTTTTATGGGTTAGTTTTTTTTATGTTTTATTTATTTTATAAATTTTTGAACTTTTCAAATCGCTTCTGCGAGAATCGCGCTAAGGGGCGCGCCATTTCGTTCCTTGGAAATTTGGTCGCGATTGATTTCTTTACTGGGGAACAATGCGCGTTCTGAGTAAAATAATTTCAAAAAAAAACGACTCACATTATATGATTATTTAGCGCCTGCTCAATGCTCATTACACAGTGTGAATCAATGTCCGAGTATTAATTCATTTAAATCGCGGCTCAGGAAGTTTGTGGAGACCAATTCAACGCTAAATTAGAAGAAAACCGGGCGGCCACGCAACAGAAGAAGCAAAGAGAATATTGCGCAAACCGTGCAGAAATTCGAACCGTTTTTTTTTCAGGGTTTTACTCATTTTATTTGACTTGTATCAAAGCGAAAGAATTTTTAATATTCGATACAAATTACTTTCACAATACTACAAACTTTTACAGAATAATTTTTTTGCATTCAATATAAATTAGTTTCACGATAGTGTAACGTGCATAAAATAGTCTAACATGCTAAAAATAATGCATTCTTTGATGACTCTTATCTCCTCAACTGTTGACATTACAACCAAAGCGTAAAGATATTTTCTATTCAAAATTGAATTAAAAAGACTCCCTTGAAGTTTTTGCTGCAAGCTATTTATTTATTTATTTAATGTTTATGGAAGACCAACAGCACAAAAAAAAAGCATAGAAAACATTGATACAATATAGATGGCCAATTACAGGTCTCCTCATTTAGAAATATGTCAGTAATGATAAATATTTATGATATACTAAGGCATATTAATTATATAGAAAGAAAGAATAAAAAATTTAAACAAACAGAAATATGTCAGTAATGATAAATATTTATGATATACTAAGGCATATTAATTATAAAGAAAGAAAGAATATAAAATTTAAACAAACAGAAATATGTCAGTAATGATAAATATTTATGATATACTAAGGCATATTAATTATATAGAAAGAAAGAATATAAAATTTAAACAAACAGAAATATGTCAGTAATGATAAATATTTATGATATACTAAGGCATATTAATTATATAGAAAGAAAGAATAAAAAATTTAAACAAACAGAAATATGTCAGTAATGATAAATATTTATGATATACTAAGGCATATTAATTATATAGAAAGAAAGAATAAAAAATTTAAACAAACAGAAATATGTCAGTAATGATAAATATTTCTGATATACTAACTATATAACACATCCTGTATAAGTTATATTATTTGATGATTTGTTAAGAAAATAATATTAGCAATAATATTTCGTTATTTGAAGTAGGCGGGAAAATTCTTTATTCCATGCTTTAAAGTTGCACCTGTGATAGTTGTTTTATTGCCAGATCATATACAGGGTTATTTGGAAAACATTAATACTCTCGCAGAACTATATTTCTGCTTTAAATATGAGTCGAAAATGTTCAAGTAACTATGGCCTAATATCAATAGTTATGGAGTTATGCAATATCAAAGTTTGCATTTTTTTTCAATATTTCCGACTTATTTTTTACAAAACGTTCAACTATCATTACAGTAACTTGTATCGATTACAAGAAATTCAATTTCTTCAATAAAAGTTAAATTAAATGATAAAAACCGTGCAGAAATTCCAGTTGGAATGTTTTCCAATCGGAATAGGAAGGATTGGTCATGGTTGCTTGAATATTTTCGACTCATAATAAAGGCAGGAATATAATCCTGCGAGGTTATTAATGTTTTTCAAATAACCCTGTATACCAGAATTATGTTTTAAATGTACCTAGATTATTTTTTCAACTGGCAAGCATACTGACCATCTCTTATGTATGGTCTCCTTCTCCCTGCTTTCATACCAACTCACTGTCGTTGGGGTCAGCTCTCCTCGTCCTTAAGCTATACGAATTTCTTCTTCTTCTTCTTCACGAAATGGTGTATGTGACTAGAACTCGACTATGTCAAGTTGCCAAAACTCACAATTTGTGGGCCGCTGCTAGCATGCAGGGACACTGCCTTTCACTTTAACCCGATGAACTTTTTACCATCAAATTCACCCTTAACGAAATTGAGTAGTACGTATACGTACGAATACGCAAGCACATTCCTGACCTTCGAAGTAGTATTGAACATCGCACACTGTACACGATTTGTAGTGCGTGGACGCACGTATAGATGCGACGTCCGACACGATCCGGATTTGTTCGGAAATTTTTGCGATTTCGTACGATGGATATTGAAAATTTTGTCAATTTGACACATGACCACAAATGTTTGTGGGACCAAAGTCATTCAACTACCATCAGCGCAGATCATGGCGGAGGATTCTCTATTATTTCTAGATAGGATAGAGATTTCTAAAGAACTAAAAAATACGTGTAAGTTAAATAATTTGGTTTAATGAAGGTGATGTATAATTATGTACTTCGAACAAAAAAACTTTTAAATATTTCTCTGGTGTTATGAGCTCTCGTTGCACTTCGATTCTCCCCAGCATTTGTGAATCTATTAGATAGATAGTCAAGAAATTTGTCATTAGTTAAGTCTGCCATAATAGAGTTTTCCAGAAGATACAGATTATTCATTTGTCACAAACGTCATTGGAGAAATGCGCAAAGTAACTGATCGTGACCAATACAAGACGCGACCAATGCGCGCGCTCAATTCGTAAGAAAATTATCGTACGAATACGTACGTAATAATTCGTATCCAAAATGCGGCCGGCCTAAGTCCTTTGCGCGTCGGTCACCAGGTGGAGGTATGAGAAGCGTGGCGGGAGAAGCTGTCACTCCAGGCCCCAGGACCGATGTATTGCGCTTAGGGATTGCAATCCGGTCCAGCGGATCAGGTAATCCGGCGGATCCGGCATGTTTTGGGACCTTCCGGATCCGGTAAAGTACAAAAAATGCGAAAAGAAAATATTTCTATGCAAATTGCTCGCAATTATGAGCAATGCGACTGAATGTGACGAAGTCAAACCGATCGGCGTGCTCCACACTTGCTCGGCCACTTTCGTCCGGACTCGGGAGCTTTCGGATATCGAGATCGCCCGAGATACACAGTAGTGAAAGCGTATTAACTTATTTACATAATCCAAAAAAATATGAGGAATATTTGAGGTAAGCTGACTGTTCCGCACAGAACAGGCAATACAGGTGCGGTCCGCTGATTCCGCTTCAGAAGCCTTCGGGATGTCTCACACAGCACGGGCGCACCGTGTGAGCAGCTGGAAAAAGAGCGATATTAGTACACGGGAATGTGCACCAGAGGCGACAGCAAAAGAATTTGCTTCGAGCAAAATGTCTAAACTCGACGAGGTCGTCAAGAATAATCGTCTTAAAAAAGACGGTTGTACTGCGAAGAAATACTTAGCTTGGCAAAATCCGTGCCAGCAGTCCGCAGAAGCGGTAGGTACCGAGCGTGAACGTCCGCTCAGAGTCAGCACACCGCAGAAGTAGTAGGTATCGAGCGTGAATGTCCGCTCCGTATCAGCACACCGCAAGGCGATCGCCGCCGATAGCAAGTACCGGGCGTGAAGCGAGAGCGCTCGGCGTTAGCAGGCAGCAACAGCAGATCTTGATGACGTAGTTCGGCTCGAGCTTGAGAGCGAGCGAAGTCAGCAGGCAGCAAAATCGTAGGAGGTAGTCGGGTAGGTAAATGAAACACACGTGAAGGGTCTGCCACGGCGTTTTAAACCAGACTGAGGGTCGGTCCGCCTTGAATGCGATATTTATACCCTCGGCCGGGACCAGGTGGCCCCGGCCTCGAAGCCAATTAAAACAAGTTACAGTTTGCATACAAATGGCGCGTTTCGGGCGCTTATTTCTACTACATATATTACAGTTTTTTAATTATTAAATTAAACGCACCTCCCCCGGAGGATTTACATATATGTCATTACATTGACTGCGTCTCAATAAACAGTCTGACATATTGCGTGGCAACCTTGAGACATTATTATTAAAGCAACAGTTAAAATATATCTCATTTTCTGGCCCGGCGGGCTATGAAATTTCAACAATTAAATCTCTTAAAAATCCAAATTAACTTTTAGGTTTAGTTTTTTGTGTCTATTATATAGAGTGCGTCGCAGCGCATCTGTTGATATATCACACTTTGTTGTAAGTCGCAGCTTACTATAGTTATGAATTTTTAAACTTTTCAACAAAAAACTAATTTTGTAATTTATTCAAAATTATTTCCACATATGAGTGTGTATATTCTCTAGATAGGTCTTGATCCACTGATCATTATACAAAAAGAATTATCAAAATCGGACACCTCTGACGGAAGTTATTCCGGTTTGTGTGTTTATATGAAAATTTGTATGGAAAAAACCCAGCCCAGTATGTCGCTCATAAGCGGCGGCTGGTTTTGTGTTGGTGGTGTCAGACTTATGTTTCCATATTAATGTGATTGTGATTCACTCATTAATAATGTATTTGAAAAGGTATTTAGATTTTTCCTTGCCATAAAAAATGTATGTTTTTTACCAATGATCTGTTGGCAATCTGTTATGCCATACAGTCAATCATTTATTGTGTCATCTGTAGACAACTTTTTATGTCTTACAGAGTGTGTGCATGTGTGTGACTCTACTACTTATCTTTTATAAGTGTTGAGACAACTTTAATGTTGCTTATCAGGCAAATATGATGATAATAGGGTACAAAATGCGCCTTGTGCGCAAATAAAAACATCTCCCGCCCGCTCTTTTTATTAAAACAATGAAAATGCGGTATTTTATTACATAGAATTATGATTCAGGTCCATCTGAAATCAAAAAACCATTAATTTCCATCATATTAG
Organism: Agrypnia vestita; assembly: GCA_016648135.1. Taxonomy (NCBI): domain Eukaryota; kingdom Metazoa; phylum Arthropoda; class Insecta; order Trichoptera; family Phryganeidae; genus Agrypnia; species Agrypnia vestita. Next base: position 40,127 of record JADDOH010016162.1, on the reverse strand, counting down.
AGAGCTCTGAAATGTTAAAAAATCTGAACATTAATATTTTCATATAATATTTTCAGCAAAAACATACACATTTCAGATCATGCACTCTAACGCATTTCCATTGTCATCAGCGGGATGCGTTCTCATGGAGCTGAGGCTCCGCATTCGCTCATCCCCTCTCCCGGGTGCCGCCGCCTGACGCCGAGACACGTATAAGGACAACCACCGCGGCCGAGAACTCGCGCGCTGTCCTCGGCACGGTACCCATCCTCAACCGGGGCACGGCGATCGGCGGTGGCCCTGAAAGGGGCCTTTGCTCTGCTTCATTCACATCAGAAATTTCTATCATTTATATGACGCGATTACGTCAACCACAGAGCTTGAAATTTCGGTTGCCTGACGGTAGGCGCAGGCAATGTCCTGTCCGTAACACTGACAATACATTTTTCATGCCCAAAAAGAAATGCCACAGGAAATAAAAAAATACTAGACCGATTCATCAGTGATGAAAATGTGACAACTGGAGCAGCGAGAACATAGATTCCGATTCTAACTCCTCGTCATCAGTCGTACAAAGAAATTTAAAATTGAAAGATAAACTAGAAAATCAAATCCTGCAAGAAAAAAAAGGTTGTTGTAAAGTTAAACCTAAAAAGAAAACAGATTATGAGAAAATACTTAAAAGGGAAATAACTGCGTACGAAGTAGGAGTAAAAGGGAAATACTTATCGCTGATCTATAATTGCTTAATGATGATTAAGGTACAGATACACATGCTTCTTTACTGGCATGCTAATGAGCATGCCAGTAATAAGCATGCCCTAACAACTGTACACACTTGCTCAATACTGGCATGCTTATTAGTGGCATGCTCATAAATAAGCATGCCCAAAGCTAACAATCAAACACACATGCTTATTAGTGGCATGCTCTTGTCATAGAATAGAGACGCTTTTGTTCAAAATGGAAACTTTGCAAACTGAAATAGAAAATTCAAGTGAATCAATAAATCAAAACAGTTCCCGAGTTTCCATCCGCACATTTTTGATTTCAGTTTGCCTATTAATAAAGTTTCGTAAACATTATTTCTCACTATATTATTTTTACACAACGGTGACCGAGTATTCCACAGACATTCGTGATTCCTATAAGAAGTCACGAAAAGTAATGTTTTATCATCTCCCCAACGCGCCATATTTGTTTCATCTGTCGCGGACTGAGAAGATCGCATTGATAATACTAGCCGCGAAGCCCGCGAATGACATAAGCATGCTCATAAATAAGCAAGTCTGTTCACACATGCTCCAAAGATACCCCTTCTCTATGGTGAATGACAGTGGCATGCTTATAAATCAACCGGCGGTTGATTTTTGAGCATGCCACTAGGTGGCATGCTCATTTCTAGCAATGTGCGTACACACATGCCACTAATAAGCATGCCACTGTCAAAGTCGATACTGCGCATGCTCACGTGCCACTAAAGAAGCATGTGTATCGGACGCCTTAGGCCAACCAGTGTTGGAGTATTTGGAGTTCTATAAGAAGCAGGTTAGGGGACAATACAATCAACACTATTTCTTTCCTTAGATCGTTTTTTCAGACACAGTAATTGTATTTATACTAATTCGTGCATTGCAGCATATGCTTCTTTTTTGTTATTATTTATGTTATGACTGAAGGTGATTATAAATATAAAACTAAAGACCACTCGTTAAGTCTGCGTGGATTATGACTGTTATTAGATACCAGATTTTATAAAGGTTGATTGAATAAGTGCCAAAGAATAATTAATAAAAAGTGATTTTATTCTAAATTAAAACGTGTTTGATCTTTCTATTTATTATAATTTAGAATCACAATACATTACACTCTTACTCCGCTTTTGTTTAAGGAAAATTCACTATGATTAGGTACCTAGTCCTATAAAGTTACAATCATGACACCGGATCCGGCCGGATTTGCGTCAATCCGGTGAAATACGGCCGGATTAAAAATGATACCGGATTGCAATCCCTAATTGCGCTATAGCCACCCGACAAACTTATGTATGGTATCTATAGAAAAAAAATTGCTATCAAAACTGACGTATTTCGATAATTATATTGTGAAATATTCTTTTAATGAAAAATCACTCAACTGAGACATAATATGACGCTATAAATCTATATATACAGGGTTATTTGTAAAATATTAATAACCTCGAAGGACTATATTCGTGCCTTGATCGCGAGTCGAAAATGTTCAAGCTATTATGAACTAATATCAATAGTTATGGAGATATGCGATATCAAAGTTTGCAATTTTTTTTCAATATTTCTGACTTATTTTTTGTAAAACGTAGGACTATCATTACAGTAACTTATATCGATTACGAAAATTTCATTCGTTTCAATACAAGTTAAATAAAATGATAAAAACCCTGAAAATTTTCCAATTGGAATGTTTTCCAGTTGGAATTCTAAGGTTTTTATTATTTTATTTGACTTGTATTGAAGGGAATTAATTTTTCATATTTGATATAAGTTACTGTAATGATTGTCCAACATTTACAAAAAATAAGTCAATAATATTGAAAAAAAAAATGTTAACTTTGATATCGCATATCTCCATAACAATTGATATATTAGGTCATAATAACTCGAACATTTTCGACTCATTATTAAAGCAGGAATATATTCCTGCGAGGTTATTTATGTTTTACAAATAACCCTGTATAAAACAAAGTCGGGTTAGTTCACCATTTATAACTCAAGAACGACTGAACCGACTTTTATGATCTTTGATTTGTTGGATCTGTCTCCAGGATAACTAGTTTAGACATCGGAAAAAATCACGAAAAAAATATGAAGAAAATTCTTTTTCTCATACATTTTGTACGGAACGGCTTTTTTGATGGTATCGGAGATCGAAGATTTAAAAAAAATTAAGGATCAATTATAGAAGTCTCACAGTGACGAAGCTATTTATATATGATAAAAATGAATGGAAGACTCTTATACGATGGCCCGAGGCTTGCAACTGGTATGAGCTGGCTTAAGTGATTACTCTACACAATGCAACGTTCACCAATTCCATCGTAAGAACATCCACATATTATCTTTTTTTTTAAAGTTCTATGTATATGACCGAATCAGGAACATCTATAACTATAAAACTCAATGTCTCTCTATCTGTTCTCTATACAAATTGACACTTTTTGACCGACCTGATACAAATTTTGCATACTTATTCTTTAGGATGACGTAGATGACATTTCCCCAGTCCCCAGCCTCTGATAAATTTTATATACAAATCTGACCGATCTGACCTAAATTTTGCACACTTATTTTTTGGTATCCGAGGGAGACCTACGTGACTTTTTCCCCCTCTCTATTTACCCCTCCACTGATATATTTTCCGTGCAATTCAGTGCTGTTCGACCGATCTGATACAAATCTTTAAGACCCCGTCGGTTAACATAGGCGAAATTTCCACCCTCCCCCTTTACCCTCCAATCATGATATATTATATTCTTTAGGACCTGGCAGTAAACATAGGCGACATTTCCACCCTCCCCCTTTACCCTTTACCCTCCAATCATGATATATTATATTCTTCAGGACCTGGCAGTAAACATAGGCGACATTTCCACCCTCCCCCTTTACCCTTTACCCTCCAATCATGATATATTATATTCTTTAGGACCTGGCAGTAAACAAAGGCGACATTTCCACCCTCTCCCTTTACCCTTTACCCTCCAATCATGATATATTATATTCTTTAGGACCTGGCAGTAAACATAGGCCACATTTCCCCCTCTGGACATTCCATTAATCCCAGCCTTGGTTAACTGGGAACATTGTTTTTTAGAGGCTTTGCATAACAATGGAACCTTTGTTTCCCCTCACAAACTTATTTTTAACTTAAACCTCGCCGGGTAGGAACAGCTATTTTATTATAAAAATATGATTGCAAATATGGAGTAAACATTTATCTTTATTCGCGATAATACCTTAAGCTTCGTAAACTCGCATTACGTCATTTTATGTTCCTTTGCACGATTGCTGGTTGCCTTGGCATTAAAAATATAAACGTCTAAGCTGCTTGAACCTTTTTTAGAGTAAACGTTTTATAACTATGACTGTGTGTAGGTAAGGTCGAAAGTCAGTTGCGTACTGACCTGATCACACTACACTCCGTGTATAATTTTCAATTTCAATTTATTTATTTTTTATATAACATTTACATTACAAACACAAATTTGATTCGTAAATGTTATAAATAATTTAGAAATATATAAACGTATATAAACAAAAGCATAATATATTAAACATATATAAAATCATTCACATCAAAGATGTAAGAGAGTCCTGCTTCGGAATACCCTCTCAGAGACATGGAACAGATCAATATCCAGAGTAATATTGTTCAGCATGGCAGTAGCTCTTCCAACAGGCATAACCATTGGCAGGTTGGTCCTGTATATTGGAATGTGAAACAATCTATGCTGAAGTTGTCTTAGGTAATTATCGGTAATGTACAAACCAATGCTCCGCATAATTTCAGGATTATCGCTCATACCGCGCAACAATTGATAAAAATGCGTAATCAGATACACATTCCTTCTAGTCTAACTGTTGTAGCCAAGCATACCCTGGAGGAACTCGGTTGGGTACAGCCAAGGATGATGCCATGTATCTCATGTAGAGATAGATATCTTAGAAACTTTTTTTGTACTTACTCTTCCATAAGTGAGTACTTAAGCTCACGTGGCCCCCAAATCATCGAGCCACTCTCGAGTCTACTTCGCACCAAGGAGTTGTAAAGAGTTCTCAGTACGCGGGTATTTTCGAAAACCCTGGCTGTACGAAGAACAAATCCTAACATTTTCAATGCATTACCACTGACCGCCTCTACGTGATCGTGAAATGACGGGTTGCTCACAAATCTAATGCCGAGATCCTTAACATTCGACGTTCGTGTTAGATTTTGGTCGTTCATTTTGTAGCGATAGAATAGATTTTTTTGGGCCCTAGTGAAAGATGTAACCGAACACTTGGAAACATTAAACACGATGTACAATCAGTGTTTTAAAAACTGCTAAGTTATGAAACACGGACTCTGCGCATAAAGAAATTGGCTTTTCATTTCAAAATTTGACAGAAATTTATTTTGATGTGATAAATAAAACGGATATTTTATACGAACCGTATATTTTACTGAGAAGAAAATTTCGACGATTCGCTTATTCAGTCCGTTGGATGAGATAGAGGTCCGCTTCTACGATAGAGGTCGCCAGTGTGAAGAAGTGAACACTCCACAACAAAGTGCATATAATTTACGACCTCGGAAGAAATAATCAGTTTGGCGTACACCTCCGCCGTGATAGCACGCAAATATGTCCATCGACCTTAACCTTAATTCTAAAGAAATAACAGAGACAAAGCCATGAATATGTTGTTTTATTACTTAAGCCAGCTCGTACAGGTTTAAAGCCCTGGGACATCTATAATATTGTCACGGAACGTGGCTTGGGAGACAAATGAAAACGCTGGAAATTAATTTAGTTTTTTTTATTACCAAAGAAAGTCACTGAAAAAGAGATAAATTGTAATACCGTTCATAATTTTATGGTCGCTAAAAGTTTTTCAAATATTTTTCACACTTATTATTGAACTGTTTCTTAATTCGCACTAATTAACGCTATTTCTATCGCTTTGATCACTTTTGGTAAATTCCGTTCAATGTTCTCTCGTAGAAACTTTTAACTTCCTTTAATCCGCTGGTATCACTAGTAGTCACAACATTTGCTTGCTTATTAATATCGCGCGTTGTAACATGACGAATCACTGGTCACACTTCGTTATCGCCACGAACCTAATTATTGTGTCTGCGTTGCTTGTCGCCCTGTATAGCTGAACTCCTTGGTCAGATTTGTTCCAGAGATAACGAGAAACCTGTAGCACGTTCTAGATTCCTCTGACGTGTATTTTACTATGAGATAGAAAGTCGTAGAATTATCTAGAGAGATAACGCGATCACGGATGAGCGACCCTGGATTTCGTGCGTAACAGTTTGCGATTACAGTTGACTGACCTCCGTTGCGTGACATCATTGTTATCAACATTTAGTAGGTACACGTACACAGTCTCGCTACAATATCTACAATTTATCTTAATTAATTAATCATCATTCGGGGACAAAATTCAGTAACTGTGTTCTTAGAACGTGCCTACATATAAAAATATTATTAAAATGTAAGTTTTATGGAAGGAGCCGTGGCAGCGTAGCGGTCAATATTGGGCGTGAAACGATTACTATACTACCAATCAAAACCAATAGTCAGGCGTGGCCATGAAAGGGCCACTAACTAATAAAAACGATGGGCAAAGCTGATTGCTTTCTACTGATACAAGTGTGAGGTCAACGATCCGTTTCCCCACGTTCCATAACCACCGCTGATGACGATAGTTTGCGCAGAAAAACACGATGACGATAAAATATCACACGCACCCTGTCAGCTGGCACACCGATGACCGCCGTTGTCTACCAAGGTCGAGCGATAAAGCACCCACTGTTATTCTGCCGAAAATAAATAAACACCACAAAACTGGCCGCGGTTTTCTGTTCACATCAGCTGTTTTTATCGTGTATTACATTGTACAAAAGTGGGGATCCGGGACACGTTACCCCACAAACTGGGGACCCCGACGTGAGAAGCACCTCACAAACTGTTGACACCCGACATGAGTGAACTACGCAAGCTTCTGATATGGCGCAGCATCATCAAATTAGTGAAATACAAGCGGAATAAGGCGTAATGCTATACAAGTCTGGACGTATAGAACATGAAGGTAACGTACTGGCTAAGCCCAGATGCTTCGTTATATAGCCAAATACCATTATTATATAGTAAAGGGCGTTGTTCCACTATTCACTTAGCCCTCTCTACCCTATAAGTACAAATTGGTAAAGAAATGACAAGAAAACGTCATCCAGATTAATTTTGTTCATGATCTTCTTCAAAACGAGTCAAAATAAGAAATATGCACGAAAGCCATTAAAGGTGGAGTCTTATACTCTTCTTGACTTTACACTAACTAATTAACTAACCATTACTTTTCACCCCCAAGTAGAGGGTAGAGTGCCACACGCTTCTGGTTGCCTGGTTCTCTTTCATTCGTCTTCTCATGCACGCTTTACAGTTGTTGAAGCTTTTAAACGACATCCTCCAATATTTGATTTATCTGATGGTTCCAGGTCTTTCATTTTCTGTTCCTGCTTCCATCAAGACTCGCCTCATTTATTTTCTATACCAACTTCTCCTTGCTTGTGCGTTCCACTTGAACTACGGGAAAGCCAGCATTTTATTCACTCCTAATTCGTTCATTACTCACTCCATCGAACAAAGATTTTCTGCAAACGCTTCATCATTTCCACCGAATTCACTTATTTTATGTCGTTTTCAGGATTCAATGTAATTTTGTTTGTCAGCATAATTACGTTGTTTGATGACATAAAAGATTGTCAATATTACTTGTAGAATTAGCCAATTCCTCATTCTCAGAATTAATGAGAATATCTTGACAATTATTCCGCCACTTGAGTCGACCTGATACGATTACAGTGGAATAACAAGACCATATCATTCTCTAAACACTTCTGTTGCCTTTTTATTTTTAGTGTTGGGTAATTTCCACTAAACATCAAAGTATTTAAAACCGACATATTTACGACCTGTTCTACGTTCTACGTTTCCGAAAAGCGATTCTCAAAGTCCTATAATATTTTTAACTCCAGTTTAGCACAATATAAATATTCCCTAATAAATGCTCTACACCCTGCCGTCCTGAATTCATAATGCAATCACAAACAAATTATTTCTAACTATATTTTTATTTCACCTATCACAAATATTATACTTACTCGAGTTTTTGTATGTATATACTCAAGTACAGTAGCCGGCAAACATCTTGAAATTCTACGGCGTAGTGGGGGGAAGTTTGCGCATCTACCTTTCCACCAAAGAGACCCAAATTTCGTCTTCTGCGCATTCCCCCACCACGTCAAAGAATTTCAAGAAGTTTGCCGGCAACTGTATATGTATATGTATTGTATTTTGTGTATGTATATGTTTGTATGTATATTTTTACTTGCATTAAGTTTTTCATTATTCATCAAAATTTTCAATTACATTTTGTTGGCTGTTTTTATTTTATTTTCAAATATTTACTCATGTTGTGGAAGCCCCCCCTTGGGCGTAAATAAATATATAAATAAAACATGGAAAACAGCTGCGGAAATGGTGCAACACCGAATAGAATGAAAAAATGCAAATTTTTCCCGAAAATATCTAAATATTCTGTTTTTTGAGTCTTGTTTGTATATTTAATTTGAGATATCACTATTATTATTCTGATGTAGAGATTCCATTCTGTTGATGTATTCAGGGTTGGAATTTGGGCATACAAAGCTACGCGTTCGCGAATCCTCACTTTTCAGTTGGGAATTTTCCGAGCCCCAAAAATGTTTCATCACCCAGAACAGATACAATCCTAATACAAAAGTCAATGTTCAGAGGAGCATGAAAACTGAACTTAACAAATAAAACGGGATCCTAAGAGGTTTTTTATTTCCTATTTTCTGTACAAGCTGAGGTCGAGGTCGCTTGTACATGATCTCAACCAGCAACACAACCACAATTAAGATTTTTTTAAGAAATTTAAGAAAAAATTAAATACTATGTTTTAAACCACTTAATTGCTATATATTTGTCAACTAGTTTCGGTTGGACTCAACCTTCTTCAGGACAATTACAATATAGACTAGAAATTGACTGGAACTCAGTCTATATTGTAATTGTCCTGAAGAAGGTTGAGTCCAACCGAAACTAGTTGACAAATATATAGCAATTAAGTGGTTTAAAACATAGTATTTAATTTTTTCTTAAATTTCTTATAATGTCAAGCCACAAAGTGTTTTCTTGCTTTGAAAAGTTAAGATTTTTTTGTTTGGAGAAGCAGCTGCTTCATTTCAAGATCCGCTCGGACGATATCATTCTTGATTTGATCAGGTTTATGATACATACTTGCCAAATCAAAAGAGTATTTAACCGAATATGCGGGGTATAAAAGCGAAGGCAGCAATAAACCACCTTGATTTCTTGAGTAGGGACAGGTGTTCCTGAAATAAATGCAAAAACCTGTCACTACGCAAGAAAATTTATCTGGAATCTATAAATCCTACATCTTATTAGAAATAGGTTTTTAAAAACAATTGTCAACTAAGTTTTCCTTGTATACACGTGTATAAAGAAATATTTATGTTTTAAATATATGGATATTGCTGGGTTTGGTAACAAGTAGTGGACATTGCTATTTACATAATTGGATATGCAGGCGGACCTCGACTTTCGAACATTCGACTTTCGCACAATTCGCTATTTCGCACATTCTCGCGCTGTGGGGTAAAGATATCCCCCTTTTCGTTTGCTCACAAGCAAGTGGAATTCTGGCATCACTTGCATCTTGCTTGCTCCTATCACTTTGCTTGTGAGCTAGCTAGGATAGAGATTTAGTCTTGCGCAGGAAGGAAAGATGATAATTTACCATTTTAAATATAATTAATCTTAGACAATGCTCCAGGGCACCCAAAATCTCTACAGAATTTATACACGGAAATCAGTGTTGTGTTTTTTCTTCCCAATACTACCTGCCTTATACAGCCATGGACCAAACGGTGATAACTATGTTTAAACGATAATCATATGAGGTCAATAATGACTCAGGCTATCGAGGCAACTGACAGGGAAGGTAGGTCTACATTAAAAGATTTCTGGAAGAACTAGAATGTATAAAACGCATGGACATATAGCTTGGGTCGAAATAAAAGATTGATATAGTCCGCCTAATGAATGAACGAAACTTAGATGTTACCATTGAGGATGTTAATGAGATTATAAAATCTCACTCAGAACCTCTAACAAATGAATATTTAATTGAGCAACATGAGTATGAAAATGAAATATATAATGAAAGTGAGGAAGAAGAAGCTGATGAAATCATCAAGACTTTAATAATGAAAAATATGAATGAAGCCTTCATGCATCTTGACAAATTTTTGAATATGATGGAAGATTGTGATCCCAATGGAGAACGTATATCTCGAGTGTACAGGCCGATCAATAAAGACATAGCATGTTATAAAATATTATATGAAGAAAAGAAAAAGAGTGGCAAACAATTAACTCTTGATAACTTTTTAAGGGAACCACCCGCAAACCCCACTTAAACATGTCTCTTAAACCACTTTAAAGCCTCTTAAACATCATATATTTACTTGATACATAAATATTATAAAATACATACAATTTTAATTTTTTTTTACTTCCCTCTACTTTCGAACATTCAACATTCGCACACATTTTCAGGAACCAATTATGTGCGAAAGTCGAGGTCCGCCTGTATACTTCAGTATGAAGCGGCTATTTTGTCACACAACCATATGAGTTGATTGGTTGGAGTGGATGTGGCTGTCTTTGCTTTTAATACTGATTTGGAAATATTATTTTGTAAGGGGTAGAGCTACATATAAAATTTCCTATAAAATTTCCAATTCAGTAAATTTTAAATTAGTTTGTCTCGGTAACTGCATTCAAAATATTTTTTTGGATATTGCTGCCTTTGGTTTTACACTCCGTATATACAAAATGGGCTTCGTATATTGTGCCTTATTTCTAGTTCAACTCATGATTTTGGTATACGTGAACGAAAATTGTCCAAGCTTCGCCCTAAACGTTATGCTGCCCTGAGGCAAGATGCTCCCTCGTAATTCTTCAACACTTATAAAATTGATGTAACAAATTACACAGAATCACAGTTTGATAAATTAGAAATATTGGAAATATGAAAAAGTGTTAATAGTAAATTGAATATTATAAATAGCTGGGTCCTTTTTACAAATAGTTATCTTTTCAATTTATTTTCATGTTAAGTAGGTACTTTATTATTATTCATTTTCCATAAATAACTTTTTAATATTTTGATTATCTACTTTGATTTTTAAATTTAATTTTGTTATTATACATTTGTTATCCTGCCATTGACTTTGAAACATCTTGAATTTTTTTCAATAAAAACATGGTGTAAACGAAGGTCATTTCTATAAATTATAATAATAATATTAAATTTTTGAAACGTACTTTTAATTTTTTTAGATAAAACCTTTACGACTTTGGACATTAAACTCACCGTCTGGGATTCTTGCATATTTTTTGAATTAGTCTCATTTCCTAAGTTGGAAATTTTAAGTACTCAAGTTTTTTAGCTTCGCAACACGATCCGTGATATCCACTACTCTAGTTCTGCGCCTAACTTCATCATTTATAGTTCTATTAGCGCTTGTTCAGACACAGCGGGAACCGTTCAGTTTCAGAATTGCGTTTCAAAACACGCGATTTGCGTCATCTGTTCCCACAGCCGCGGTTATTAAGCGATTTGTGCGCGCGAAAATAAACGTCAGTTTGACAGTTCTGGTGCCGTTCTCCATCTTTGAATATCAGAGATATATTCGCTCATTACTTTGTTAACGACGGCCGTGTTCCATGGCAAGACACATAAATATCATTCTGTCAGTTCATTTTTGGTGAATAAATACCTACTTCTCTGAAATACTCTTTTTTTTCCACCATTTCCAAATATCTCCACCAACTCTTGCCAAGCTTGGTTCTTGGCATATTTGAGTAATCCTCACACTGTTACAGGTCTTTTCTCCCATATTATAGGTCTTTTCTCCACTTCATCAATAAAAAATTCAGTGTCAAAGCGATCCATAACCATAGAAAAGAGAATATAATCCACGCGTGCTCCTGTTGTGACATGGAACCGTGCGGTGCCCGCAACGCGACTGAACGCTCTCGTAAGGCCCCATAGTAATAGGATCGTGCGGGCGCCGTGCGGGTCTATTTTCTAGCGGTTGGGTTGCGGGCACCGCGGCGGTTGACTAACCGCACGGTTGTGTCTGAACGATCACATACAAACCTAGGTAAATGAGACCCGCACGGATCTCATGCGATTCTGAAACGGCACGGTTCCCGCTGTGTCTGAACAAGCCCTTAGGCTTACGCCAAGCATGGATCGTTGTGTGCATTTGAGCTTTTCAACACTTTTGTTTATAAGGGCCACTGTCTCCACTGCATACGTCATCACTGGCAGTATGCACGATTGAAATGCTTGTCTTTTTAAGCCAACGGGGATCTTTTTGCTGTCGAAAATATGTTTGAGTTCGCCAAAAGCAGCCCAGCTCATTCATATGCGTCTTAGCAATTCTCAAGACAGGAAATAACACGGGCAATAAAACTATTGAATAATTTTGTTGTCTTATGCTTTAAAATTAGAAAAATACAATACTGACTTAATATTTCGTTTGAATTCTCTTGATGGACATTAAACGTAGGACTATTCATATGTCGTACAACAACCCGTAGGCAAAAACTATAACAGGCAGTGGCGTGCAGTGTGTATAAACTTAGGTTATGCTGTGACCGACTATATACCTATATTGAAAATATATATATACGCATATACCTATAAGGGTATATACATTTTTTAAAAATATATTGAAATATTTTGAGTAGCTTCAATCCACAAAAATAACTGCACTATAAAAGAAGTATTGTAAACAATATTTCCCAAATAAATAAATATTTTATATAGGTATAGCTAATACGGCGAAAAATTTCAATATATTTCGAAGACGATTTATATATAATTAAATCGGGAACAATACTGATTTCAGATATACGTTTCTTTTCACAAAAATAAATCAAACATTTTATGATATCATTATGATATGACAGGTGACAGATGATATTTGCCGTTTTCGTATTTACATTTACCATAGAAAAGACATAAAATTTACACCGAAAGTTTTGGGTGGAATTTGTAAAAAATAACATTTCTGCATGACATGCGCCTGGCATAGGACCTTTCGAAGAAGGACGTTATTACACAAAACTCGCAGCATTAAAAATACACGGTTTTTTTCTCGACTTGACTATATCTGTGGAACAAATTGGTTGGCGAAATAAATGAAGAATTGACATGAAGTTAAGCACAGAAAAGTCGGAAATAAAACTTCTAGCCGTAGGACGGAGGAATTACGGCTAGAATTTTAAATCGTTAAATGGAAACGTCAGAAATAAAACTTCTAGCCGTAGGACGAATTACAGCCAGAATTTTAAATCAAATTTTCCTTAAGATAAAGATTATTTAATTAATATTTGTTTCTCAGAATCTTTACTAATGCACAGCTTTTTTGCTTGTATGCGCTGCACGCCACTGATAACAGGCATGCAGGATGTTCGATTTGACGGTAAGACTTGACATGTGCTTACAAACAGCTATTTATTTTATATTTCTGCAAAGTTTGAAAAGCAAAAGACATTAAATTACAGATACTTTTTCCGTTTCTGGAGAAATCCTGATTTACCCAATTGGCGAACGGAACCATCGCACGAATGGACATTTGACGCACAATAAATATGTAGTGAGTCGAAAGATGGCATCTGGCGAGATGGAATCTCTTAGATAATATGCTGTTGAGTAAAATCCGTCTCTCAAATATCCTCCCGAGTTAAAAATATCACCTATGGACACGCTATTACAGTTATAAGTTTTTCTTCCAACTGTCATCAAATGCTTCTATGTTATAAAGTTAATTAACTATGCTAATCAATGAAACCTTACTATAATGGTGCATGTAACAGGATTAAGATATAGTCATTATTGGGCATTAAAATGTTCACATCAAAACAAAAGAAAAGAAAACGCCACATTTGGCACGGTTGGCAAATATTTCGAGTTTTTTTTATCTCGAAACATTCTACAGACAGACACAACGCACATTTCGCTTCCATGAAGTTCTTTGAAGAATAGGTACTCTCTGTTTTTGTAGTCCTCCGTATAAACAGACGCCAAGTCTCAGAGATTCGATCACCGCCGATTATGATACAACCTTACAAAATAAATCTGGTACAAATTTTGGCACATTTTAGTCATTTTATTTGACTGTTATCAAAGCGAATGAATTTTTAATATTTGACATAAGTTACTTTCGTGATATCCAAATGCTTTCAGCATATGAGAAAAAATGCAAAGTTTCATGTCTGTCATCTTAATTGTTGACATTTCTAGATAAGTGTAAATAATATTTTCTAAATTTTAATTAAATAACTTTGTATAAACCACTTAAATAATGACTCTACGTCTACCGGTTTCGATACCACCGTATCTTCATCAGGACTGACGTCAGTTAGAGAGTAGAGTCATTATTTATGTACTTTATACAAAGGTATATAATTAAAATTTATAATTAGTCCAACCACAAAGTTAACGCTATAAACATCAAGAATATTTTCTATTTCAAACTGATTGAAGAAGACTCCCCCAATGTTTTTGCTACTAGCTACAAGACTCTCGTATCATCGCTTGTCAATCTTTTCATCTATCCTGTGGCATTTAAATGTAAAATTATCAAAACTTGATACACGGGGAGATTTAGAAATCAAATTTATTGTCAATGGCAAATTCATTTGGAGTTACGATAAAATTACTTCCGAAAAAAAAAAGATTTTTCAAGGACCGTTTGCTTCAGTCTTCTTCCCTCTACTGCTGGATGTATGCTTCTTCCTTTTTCCTCCACTCTTCTCTGTTTCTCCCCCTTCGCATCCAGGTTCTTACTGCTTGCTGGACTATGTCATCAGACTACCTTTTGTGAAGTCATCCGACGCTTCTACTTTTCGTTCAGGGCCTCTACTGTAGGATTCTGGGTGCCCATCTGGTATCTTCCTGTCGAGCCATATGTCCAGCCCAATATAACCCGTCAAAAATGACGATACTTTTACATGCCGGTTCCCAAAGATTAAGTATTTACTTATTTATAGCCAACACTCACGAAATAGTAGGTAATATAAAGACTTTTATCAAAATATTTGGACATTTTTTTTATATTTCCCCTGCAGGCCATCGGGCGGAACATGTAATGGTTCGATTCTTTGCTAAGTCCTATATTTTTGACGGGTGATGCAATCTCAGCGATGGCAATATCGCTATCGTTGCCGCCTTCGAAGTTACGGGGAAAGACAGACAGACGGACGAACGGACAGACAACGAAATTATTATGTCTGATGATATGTAAACTAGCCGCACGCCCGTGAAAAATCACGAGAAATAATAATAACGACTCGTCTTGTGCGACCGCGCAACATATTCCACGCGTTGATTGCGTGTCACACTCTAATTTTATCTAAATTTTTAATTTCAGCAATTTACGGACTTTACGACAGACACGCGGACAGGCATACAGACAACGAAATAATTATTTTTGAACACTTTCAACGGAAAAAATACTCTTTCTTAGCAAACATATGTATAATGAATAACCATGTGACTAGTTGACGCTTTAGAAACCGCGGAGAGCATTATATTAACAATTTATTGGTTTTTACGTAATTATTTTTTTTAGTTTGGTGCACGAGCTGATGACGTCTGTTATCAAGAGGAAACTGCAGGGAGAATACAAAGTTGATGAACAAAAAAATCATCTTGTCTTTTTTATTATTTAAATCAAATATTTAATTATTTACAATAAACGTAGCAAGGTCTCAGTAGCAATACTTGTATCGAGCCAATCTTGTTAATGTTAGATTGGCGAATAATGGAGTATGAAAGAAGAAAAGGTTTTGCGAAAATTAGCATTAATTTAGTCTAATCTAGCACGTATACTGGAGAGAAAAATAAAAAAAGAATAAAAAATTTTAAATAATTTTCAGGCGTATTGTTTAGTGTATATTTATATTAATATATATATACACAAAAATAAAAGTGATTCATACTCTAATCAAAATATATGTCTCATTTACCAGCAGCAACTATCTATATACTTGACTATATAATGATATGATCTATATAATGACAAATTTCAAAGTAACAATGTTTAAACAGAAAAATACCAAATATATATTTTATCTAAACTTAAACTTTTTTAGTATTCCCTTTACTTTATTGGAAAAAAATAATTAATTCAAAAATAATTTTTCACCAAACATATTATTTCACTATTAGCTAAGAAAAATATAGGTAATTAGTATTTTTTTGTACTTCTTTATTTTTTTATTACAGCTTCGATACGTCTTGGTAAAGAATTGACTAAATTTTGGAGATGATCGTCTGAAATTTTCTCATACCACACGTTTAAATTATTTTTTTGGCGTTTTCCTTTGACGAAGGCTTCAATATATGATATATATATATATATATATATATATTATATATATATTATCTTTATGCCACAGATTCTCTATAGATTCAGGTATGGACTGTTTCCGGGCCAATCCAAAGTTATTATCCCATTGTTATTCGTAAATTTTTTGATCTTAAAATAATTAGATGGGTTAGGTTAGGTTAGGTTAGGTAGCACCACGCAGTCATCTTGGAAAATGCACTCAGTAATATGAGAACAATGCATTTCTATCGATGGGAATAAAAAGTCTTCTAAATTTTTTTATTAACTTCTGCATTCACAGTTCCACCAATGAAGGCTAATTTTCTCACTCCATAAAAAGAAAAACATCTCCAGATCATTTGTCCAACAGAATGTTTCACTGTTGACTGGATACACTTCTTGCTTAAATGTTTTCCAGACTTTCGTCTCACGTACTGGATACCAACTGAACCAAAAATTCTCATCAGAGAAGATAACACATCGCCATTCGATTTCATCCCAATTTTTATACTTTTGGCCCATTCTAAGCCACTTAGAATGGGCCAAAGTGGCTTTTTTGATGGCATGGAAATCCCTGTCCCGTAGTCTTCGTCGTATAGTATGGACACTAACTTGCAAACTAACTGAAAATGGCTTCCTGGATCCTGGAAGGACTAGAAAGTCGAGGATCAGGACGAAGGACCTATCCTAAATCAGTTCATTTTAGGAATTTATAAAACCGTCGGTATGCTTACATCTACAAGCACACCGTGTGATGGTATGCATGTATGGTTAAAGAAATTATCATTCTTTAACGTAGTGTTAATTGATCTCACTGTTAAGGCTGTAACAAGCTCACTTACTGGTTTTAACAGGTTGATATAACTGGAACTGAAACCGTTGTTGTTGAATACCTATCTGAATTAAAAAAGAGAATTGACATAGCGTATGCGTTCTGAAAATGTATGCTGTATTTTTGAAATCTTTCTCCGGAGAGAAAAAACCCAGGCTTTTTTGAAACCCTTGTCTAAAAACAATATTAATTTTTTCAGGATACAAGGCCGGATGTATTTTTTTGGGGGGATATCACATACATAAAATCCCATCACACACAACCACGAAAATAAACACCGTACACACGCTTGTCAAGTAATTTTATGTAATTTTATTTTTTATATTTATATTTTAAAAAACACACCATCGACAATCCTAATAGATGGTCCTAGAGTGAAATTTATGAAACATTTGAATATGATAAAATTACACAATACACTTTTTACGATAAATTAATAATATATAATTAATAAATAATAAATGATAAAATAAATTGTTAAATACAATTTTTGCAATAAGTTCCGGAATTAACATGTTTTTAGGCAATGCACTTTTTATGATAAATAAAAATAAATTATGTTTTAATGATAGAAAGAATTGTAAATAAAAAAAATTTAATATCGCACAACAATTACATACAATTATTTTGCATAAATGTATATCGCAAATCAATAAATGTAAGTTTTTGCGTAATACACAATGCACTTTTTATAAATAAATAATAAATTAATAATAAAAAGTGTCTTAATGATTATGTTATGTTACGATACGTTATTTAACTAAAAACAAATGAAAATTATTAAGCGAATAAAAAAGGAATAGGTAGGCATCAATAAAGTTGGAAAAATTAAAATCAATCGATTGAAAGTACATAACTAAAAACGAAATTCAAAATAATTATTATAATCACCCTTATTAATATGTATTAATGTAAAACACACCTGCTGATTACTAATTTTGAATTTCTTTAAAAAATACTTTAAAATTTTTAATAATCTTGCAAAGTATACCCGATCAAGATTCCTTATTTTTTGTTTGGCTTAGTTTACTTTTGATTTGGGTTCAGTATAAAAATGTATGCACCCAATGATATAATAAACTGTAGATACGTTACAAGCGTGAAATCTTGGCAACTCAAAAGTACGGTAATTGCCTTACTTGCATTCGTTATTGAACGGACCTTCTTTGTGATCGGGCGCGATGCTACGCCGAAAAAAAAAGTCCCGGGGAAAAAGGAACAGAGTATCGCACACTATTTATTTATTTATTTATTTATTTTATTTTATTAATTACACGGCTAATAGCCTTTTACAACAGGTTTATACATAATTAAAATACAACAAACGATTAAATGTAAAAGAAAAATAAAGGGTATAAATGTAAAAAAGTATATATACATAGTTTAAACATAATAAGGTTAGACATATATGTAAAAAAAGTATATATGCAAAAAAGTGTAAAGTAGTGATCTCAGAAATTTTTACTCACCGATAATATAGCAATATTAAATTTGAATAGCCAGGTATATATAAAAAATTTAAGACATTATATAAAAATTTTATATTTTGAAAAGAAATGATCATATAATGATTTTTTAAATTTTGAGAGAGATAGATTTAAAATGTCTATTGTAAGAATGAGTATGTTATTTCAGTCACCGTGACTTTTTATTTATTTATTAGAGACACTAACAGGATAATAGGTACATGATACTCTAATAATAAAACATTATAAATGAAGACTAAGCCCATTATCCCAATTACAAGTGTCTTCGGCACGCTCTAGTAACATGTATTTTTGCATTTAAGTATATTTTACATGTACATTTATGTGTTTTGTATATTAATGTTTGAATGTAGTGCGATTAGTATTTAATAAATAATTGATTTAATGGATCTATAGGTTCAGGTCATCGTTTAGAAAATGGATGTTGTGCATGAGTGAGTTTTTGAACGATGATATTGTATCTGCAAGAATATCGGCATCAATATTAGGATCAGCACAATACATATTGTATGTGCGACACAACCTTGTGATGGGAGAAAAGTAACCAACATTATTAGTGTGCTGGCTTATTCTAGAGAGCTCCGGGTTTCTTATACGGGGTTTAAAATGACTTCAAATTACCTGATTTTTTGTGCCATGATTTGTTGTCTCTTTCAATGCAATATTTGCTACATATGAAAGCCGGCTAGTATGGGAATAACGTGTCTATATTATAGTATGTGTGAAAATGTCACGTGTGAAATGATTCCCCGCGTGCTCTGTTAAGATTAGAGCCTCCAATCCGAATATTCGAATATTCGAAACTCGAATGTATTCGCCTGTTTTTAAGTATTCGTTATTCGAATACTTTAAAAAGTATTCGTTAAGTATTCGCTCTTATTTATGTTATAAGATTTTTAATATTTTTCTAAACGAAACAAAGGTTTACGGACCCTGGAAGTCAGTATGCAAACATTCATTCATTCACTCAGGTATACACCTTTGTCGGACATCTGCTTATCTTTAGGGCTTTATGACAAGTTTTATTACATCGTTTTGTCAAATTGTATTTGGTTTTCATAAATCCTTAAGCCGACAAACAAGAAGTTATATACAAAATAATGAGAAAAATAACTTGCACGTGGGGTGTGAGATAAACGTATCAATTTAAAATTATTTATCAACATACTTTTTGTTGTTTTTTATAAGATATATTTTTAAAAATTAAAATAATTAAATTCCCTACAATTATTGTACTTTTATTTCACATATATAGAATGTATTTATTTATCTGTATTCATCATCCAAAGTAAATTATTCTTGTCTTAAAAATATTACGAATATATTCGAATATTCTAATATATTATCATTAACTATTCGATTCGAATTTTCTAATATATTATCATTAACTATTCGAAAAGTTGGAATCACGAATATTTGGAGGCTCTAGTTTAGATAATAATTGTATCAGCGCCAGTAACGAGTGTTGTGTCTCCCGCAGAGCGCCCGGGAGCCCTTCCTGTTCCTGCTGGACTGCATCTTCTCCGTGGTGGTGGTGGGCTCGCTGGTGGTCTTCGTGTGGAGGGGCGCGTGGGACATGCTGGACTACTACCTGTACCCCCACGACAAGGTGTGGAGCGCCTGGGGCTCCGCCGTGAGTATCATATTGCTTCCCCAACGTAAATTGGAGTGCGGTGACTTCGCAACCAAAACCCGCCCCGCCCGCGCCCGGCGGTAACCCCTCGCCCTGTCATTCAGTACAATTTCGCATTTGCTCGGGAGCTGTGACATCTTGATTACCAATATACACTGAATTATTACGTCCAGAACATCTAAAACAGTCCGGGATGGTGCAAGAACAATTGCCGATGAAGTATTAAAGTTTTGCGAAGCTGAAAAAGCAAATAATGAACCGATGTTACCGCTTGACAGGTTGACAGATAGAGCGACCGCCATTAATGGTTCGTTTCTTTAGTGTTGCCCGACCAAATTTCTATTAAAGGCTTCGACACCGGTCACCGGACATTCTGTACATTATGTATTGTGTAATAAATTTATTCTTCTTCTTCTTCTTCTTCTTCATCAGCCTTCGTCTCTCCACTGCTGGATATAAGACTCTTTCTTCTGTTTCCATCCTTCCTTGTTGTTTGCTAATTGTAGCCATTTCTTTCCCCCCACAGCGGCTATATCGTCGACCCATCTCTTTTGAGGTCTTCCGACGCCTCTTTTATTCTCCCAAGGTCTCCATTTCAGAACTCTGGGAATCCATCTTATAGTATCCTGCCTTGCAACGCGTTCTGCCCATTGCCATTTTAGCTTTTTAGCCATTTTAGTATTAAATTTACACCCCGGCAACTTCTGTTACGCGACAGGAACGCCCTCCCTCGCACGCCAATTTATACTGGTAAATCTTTAGTAGAATGTAGCAATACCCTCACTGGAAGACATCCGCGGTAGGAAGACAGGAACACATTGTGTCGGATAACCCTGTAGATGCCAACTTGCGGGCAGGGAACGATCTATTGATATATTTTCAGAGATTGCGTCCGCTTTTTTTGGCACCGACGTTGAAAACATGATTCGCATTTTGTTTCTAGTACGCGCAATTCTGCGATTCCCGTTTCATCCAAATAATTCTTCTGTAAATAGAACGATTATGCGATCAATTCTACATGGTTTTCAACGGTCCAAAGACACAACTCAAAATTTTATTACGCATTTTATTTATTTATTTATCTTTATTTAGTTAAAGATACATAGTTGTTTATAATTAGCTAATATTATAAATATTATATATATGTACACTTATTAAATAATATTTCTCTTCACTTCCTTCTTTCTTTCTTTCATCCTTCACGCGCAATTCTGCGATTCCCGTTTCATCCAAATAATTCTTCTTTAAATAAAACGTTTATGTGATCAATTCTACATGGTTTTTAACGGTCCAAAGACACAACTCAAAATTCACAACTCGTTAAAGCAAATATCCTTAAATTTATTTTACTTTTGGGGCGCTTTATAAAATAAAAAAAAAAACGGACACTGCTTACGTTAACAACGTCTTCTTTTTCTTATGTCCTATCCTTATGCCTATTCCCGCGGCCCGGAACAGCTCTACAGTAGACTGACCATACCACTGTTTTAGGTTTTTCAGCCACGACGATATCCTTCTTCCAGGCCCACGACTTCTGGCAATGTTTCCCTGCAATATGAGGAGCAAGATCTCGTACTTCTCTGGATGTCTTTTGCCATTTAAATCATTTATAATTGAGACACGCATTTCGCAGCACAAAATTTCCAGAACAATCCATCCTCTTGCGTTTTCTAGTTAATCTCTCCAACTAATTTCTCTCCGTTTTAACAAAGCTGAATGTTGTCATTATCACAGCAGCCCTGATGTGATGATGGCTGATGATGGACCCTGCAATGGGATCCGCAAATTGGCAAGAGAGGTCACATATACACGGCAGAATATCCCAGAAAACTATACACAGAAGATTCTGAACGGCCGTGAAAACCTAAGGACATTATCACAACGCATGTCCGATATAATGAAGAAAGTAATCTTCTGTAGATTCGCAACTCGAATGCTTTTAGTCACCTTATCAATCTTTGGTAATCTTCCATACTTCCATAAAACAATATCGAGAACGTCGCATTCCTTATCCAAGGTTGAGGTCATGACTGCAGAACATCTTCTTCATGCGGATACACGTTGCGGGAGCTCGTTAACCTAATAGTGACTTAATGGTATTTCAAGGCCTCAGTAAAAATACTCTGCACTTTGGTCCAATAAATTTGTGTAACTGAGCTACGCAATTTTTAACGAGTTTCGCAATTTTAGATGCCATCACTTTTCCGGCCTAGAGCCACGCGTCGGCGTGGAAATTTAGACAAATCGCTTCGGCGCTCTTTACTCGTTCGGACGTTTGCGACAAATTGTCCTCGCGACGCGGCCCATCAGCGCGTCCGCCCCGAAGGTACATTCTTCCAATCTTGGCTCCAGATTAGGCCGATGTCCGCCCAGACCGGAGGCCGGGCGGACAAAAAGGCGTTATTGGATAATTCTGCTCTGCATTGTGGGCGGCGGCGCGGCCATCGTCTCCGGTCGGCTCCTGATTGACGCACAAAAGAAGTCCACAGCCGCGGCCTTCACCCGCAATCGTCAGCTCCATTAGATACGCGACGGCCTTGGAGAGAAGCGAGGTGTGCTTGGTCCTGCTAGTTGGTCCTGCTCCAACACTGAACTAAACATCCCGAACATACCATGCATTTTGCTCGGCAGAAACACATTTATTCATGCACACTATACTGATGAGTTTGTGTACTTGGGAAATATGTTCGATAGAGGAGGGAATGCTGAGAAAGATATAGAGAGGAGAGTGACTGCCGGGAATAGGGTGAACGGTGCTTTGAATGCAATAATTTTTAATAGAAGTATGTCTACCGAGGCAGTATTAGCGGTACATAATGCAGTTCTGGTACCGACACTAATGTATGGAAGTGAAGTCCGAAGCTGGCAGAAGAGGAACAAAAGTAGATTGAATGCAGTGAAGGTACGATCCCTTAGACGTATGTGTGGCGAATCCATGTATGATAAAGATTGAAGATATTAGGAATGAATGTAAACCTGATCGTAGCATAATACATAGAATAAATTTGAGCGTGTTGAGCGAATGAATTGAGGAAAGAATGGTAAGAAACATATATAATGCAAGTGTTGACGGCACCAGAAAGAGAGAGCGACCGCGGGAGACGTGGCATGACCAGATTAACCAGATACTGGAAGATGGTCCTGTTAGAAGCCTGAACAACCGTCGAGCTTGCATGCGAAGATGTATGAATGTAGATGAGGCGAGAGTTGTATGTCAGGACAGAAGAGTATGGCGCTCTATCCTCTCTTCCTACCCCCACGGGGAAACGGCGTGATGGTAAGTTAGTTAGTTAGTTATTTCACTATACTTACTCTAATCTACTGCAAAGTAGTCCCCTTGGTAGGGCATACCTACACTTCCCACACGCCATTTTTGCAAACACTTCTGAAATGGTGTTGGACCTTCGCCATCCGCATAATCAGTCTTCTCTTGATGCAAATCGAGTCTCTTTCAGCTGTGTTTTAACCTGAAGAATAGCCAAAAATCACACGAAGCCATGTCGGGAGAGTAATAAGCCTGAAAAACCAGGGGGATGCTGTGTTCGGTACTTCTCCACTAAAGGGCACCCTCCGTGTTTCATTTGTTTGGGCGGAAACAATAAAGAATCGATATTACTGTATACACTCTGTATATGTGAGCCCAAATATTTTCACGCATATTATTATTATGATAATGGGCAGGCAGCTTAAGCTGATAGGCCCATATCACTGTCTCTCATTTGAATATCCAGCCTATTCTTAAATTGGTTGACACTGGCTGCAGACACAACATCCTCGCGCAAACTGTTCCACATATTGACCACTCTATTGCTTAATGCATGCTTTCTTGGGTTACACGAGAACCGAGACTTGTTCAACTTCAGGTGATGTCCTCGAAGGCCCACATTAGTGTTAAATGCAAACATATCTGTCATATTAGGAATATTGTAGTAGCCCGATAGAATCTTGAATGTCTCGATGAGGTCACCTCTTGCTCGTCGCTCCTGAAGAGTGGGCATATTCAATATTCTCAGCCTTTCCGCATATTCCAGGTTTTTAACATATAGGACTAATTAAAAAATTCTTTAAATATTGTGTAATCGACGAGCTTTCTTACCGATCGTATCAACTGGTGCTATTTAGTGTCTAATGACAGTTATGAAAATCGCTGATAGTTTATAAATACGTCTTATTATCAAATTTCCATTTACCTATCCCATACTGAAATCGCTCCACTCATCTAAACAAATTTGTTAATTATAGATTGATCGTCTGTTTCGCTATTCGTCTTTTTTATTATCGTTAGAATTACATTTGTTTGCAACTTGTTAAATTTCTCTGCCTCAGCGCAGATCTTTTCTAACGATACGAACTAAACTAAAAAAAATTTCAAAATTGTAAATTTATTAATAACTAAATAAATAAATCGTTATCCTACGATATTTAACTAAAGGGTTACAACAAGCATAATCAAAAATTGAATTATTAATTGTACCTATACAAATAACATAAGTTAGAACTGCTTATTTGAATCTGCCTCAAGCCTCCCCTGGCTATATTAATTTATAATACCTTGCGTGTTATATCATTGTTAGATATGTGTACCCTATAAGGTACAATAATAATATTTAGTTCTATAGCTAGACCGCATTCAAAAGAATGTGCGCGAAAAATATGTGTGTTGTTACGATGCAAAAAATGAACACAAAATAATTATTTCTAGTAAGTAAGTGAGCTTTTTTAAACTAAAAAATATATATTTATTTGGAATATCATATTGACGCTTGTAATACGGGTTTGCCAGGTAACTTTCCCCCGCTTTCTTCTTACCGGACAAAGCTAGGGAATGGTCTTTTGATTGTGGTCGACCTATAGTAACTATTTCCATGGTATTGCTGAAAAAGAATTTTCATGTTAATGAAAATGACTATCGTCGTCATCCCTTTGTCCTAGTAGGGTCAGAGGCCCGAAGTCTCGACAAGGTGTTTCAATATCCCCCTGTCTTGTGCTGCTTCCATACGAGTTATCCAGTCCAGAACCATTCTGTTTTCATACACTTTTTTGTTGTTTCTCCCAGCTTAATCAGGGGCGATACCTTCCTTCCGGGGTTGGCAAGAGGATACTTCTTGGTACTCGTTCCTCTGGCATTGTGCAAGCCAACCTCATTTGTGAATTATCTATATGTAGGAGTGTGCGCCTCTTGTCAGCACTTCTCACTCTGTCCATCCTTGTGACTCGCTCTCTGTTAGGATCCAAACTTGATGGCCATATACAGGGTTATTTGTAAAACATTAATTACCTCGCAGGACTATATTCCTGCCTTGATTATGAGTCGAAAATGTTCAAGCAACCATGACCAATAGTTATGGAGATACGCTACAACAAAGTTTGCATTTTTTTTCTCAATATTTCTGACTTTTTTTGTAAGACGTTGGACTATCATTACAGTAACTTATATCGATTACGATAAATTATTTTTATTATTTTATTTAACTTGTATTAAAGGCAATAAATTTTTCATATTTGATATAAGTTACTGTCATGATAGTCCAACGTTTTCGACTCGTAATCAAAGCAGGAATATAGACCAGCGAGGTTATTAATGTTTTACAAATAACCCTGTATAGGGTGGGCCTGTACACAGATCTGAACAGTCAATTTTGTCTTAACACCAAGCTCGCATTTTCTTATCAACGGACTATAAAGGGAACGTAGAACTAGTGATGGGTCCGCTCTGTACTCACTACTAAAATGTAGTACTACATTACATTGTAGTGTAATGTAGTACTACACCTTTTGAAGTGTAGTGCACACTACAAACTACACACACTTAAAAGTATATACTTCAAATTAATAGTACACTTCATTTCAAAGCGAACACTACAAAGTATACAAACTTGAAAGTTATCGACAGTACATACTTCAAATAGTACATTCTTTAGGTATGTGAAATTTTTAAGAAGTCGATGTAGATAAATGAAGAAATTTTTGAATTTTACCGAAAAATGTATTTTCATATACTTTTTCCGGCGACCTTTTTTTTAGTCTTACATTTTACATTTTTTTAATACTACAATTACTTTATTACTTCACTTCATTAGTACTGCAATTATTTCACTTATGTACTTTTACATGTACTTTTTACTACAAATGTAGTGTACACTTTGTAGTCTTCAAACTGGTGAACGTGTGTGTGTGTTGTAGTCTTCCTTTTGAAATGTAGTTTTTCCCTTCGCTAGTGTGTTTACCGGCATACATTATGTAACGTATATTAATACTGCATCTTGTGTGTTAAATATTCTTTCAAGTGCCAAATACTTCAAATGTGTACAGTGATTATGTAACTTCCGAGAAACCTGTTATTTGAGCCATGTGCCAAACAGCTGTCATTTAGCTATTACAAAAACGCACGTATACTCGCCTAATTGGAGTTAAACTTCTTTGGGCACGTGAGAGTAAATTCAGACGGTCAAAGGTCTCCGTTACATGGATTGACGCTACTTTTTCTAGTACGAAAAATCGCCCAAAATTTGATCATCGGGTCCATCGGCGCAACGGATAACACGTCTGACGGATTTTAATATTCATTTTTTTTTTAAATAAAATAAAATTCAGTTCAGTTCAGTTTCAGTGCCGATAAATCGGCGTTTATTAGCTAGATAACATCTTTTTTTATAACAGCTTGCATCAAACATGATTAATGGTGAGAATATGATAACAACAGAGTTTATGAGTAAGATATCTAGTAATAAGTACAATTTATAGTTTTTTTGTGCAGGCCTTTATCGTTACCTACCTCGCTAGGTACATACATAAATTACCTGTTCTGAGATAAGTAGCCATTCTATTTATTGGGACTCCATTAAAATGTCTAATTTCATGGTTGCGTTAATAAAAGAATAAGAAAAAAGTAAAGTAGTAAATATGTAAGAAATAAAGTAAATAAGAATAAAAAGATAAGTAAAGTAAATTAAGTAAAAAGTATATACACATATGATCAAACAAAAGTGTAAATAAGTCAATTAAAGTAAATTAATTCCAAGGTTGATAATATAAGAACAAAAGTATAGATTAAATACAGTTTAAAGGTTAGGTTAGCCTAATCTATCCTATTCATTTAGAGTATGTTATTAAAATTATATCAAGATGATAAGTGAATCGAAAATAAAACCAGTTGATTTAGATTCTGCTTAACTTACCTGTGTATAGTCCTACTTAAATACTTCCTTCTTTAAAAATAACAAAAAATTTTTTTGCTGAGATTATTAACAGAATTAATAAAAATATACGTTGTTTTCACCACTTGCTTATTGAAAACGTCAATATGTTTCAGGTCCAAGGCTCCTTCGTCAGGATAGAATGTAAACTAACAAATTAAAATTATTTTAATTTGTTAATATACATTTTATCCTGACGAAGGGACCATTGGCCCTGAAATATGTTGATATTTTAGATATATTAGTGATGAAAACAATGCATACTTTTATTAATTACATTAATTACACCACTTAAATACTTTCACCAGAGTTATCAATTTATAAACAAAGATCTCTACATTTCCATCGGCCAAATATTGTCGAAAACATTTTTTGTTGAGGTTATTTACATAATTAATAAAAATATACATTGTTTTCACCACTTGCTTATTGAAAACGTCAATATGTTTCAGGTCCAAGGCCCCTTCGTCAGGATACAATGTATACTAACAAATTAAAAATTAATTTAATTTGTAAGTGTACATTGTATCCTGACGAAGGGACTATTGGCCCTGAAATATGTTGATATTTTAGATATATTAGTGATGAAAACAATGCATACTTTTATTAATTACATTAATTACAACACTTAAATACTTTCACCAGAGTTATCAATTTATAAACAAAGATCTCTACATTTCCATCGGCCAAATATTGTCGAAAACATTTTTTGTTGAGGTTATTTACATAATTAATAAAAATATACATTGTTTTCACCACTTGCTTATTGAAAACGTCAATATGTTTCAGGTCCAAGGCTCCTTCGTCAGGATAGAATGTAAACTAACAAATTAAAATTATTTTAATTTGTTAATATACATTTTATCCTGACGAAGGGACCATTGGCCCTGAAATATGTTGATATTTTAGATATATTAGTGATGAAAACAATGCATACTTTTATTAATTACATTAATTACAACACTTAAATACTTTCACCAGAGTTATCAATTTATAAACAAAGATCTCTACATTTCCATCGGCCAAATATTGTCGAAAACATTTTTTGTTGAGGTTATTTACATAATTAATAAAAATATACATTGTTTTCACCACTTGCTTATTGAAAACGTCAATATGTTTCAGGTCCAAGGCCCCTTCGTCAGGATACAATGTATACTAACAAATTAAAAATTCATTTAATTTGTAAGTGTACATTGTATCCTGACGAAGGGACTATTGGCCCTGAAATATGTCGATATTTTAGATATATTAGTGATGAAAACAATGCATACTTTTATTAATTACATTAATTACACCAACTTAAATACTTTCACCAGAGTTATCAATTTATAAACAAAGATCTCTACATTTCCATCGGCCAAATATTGTCGAAAACATTTTTTGTTGAGATTATTTACATAATTAATAAAAATATACATTGTTTTCACCACTTGCTTATTGAAAACGTCAATATGTTTCAGGTCCAAGGCCCCTTCGTCAGGATACAATGTATACTAACAAATTAAAAATTAATTTAATTTGTAAGTGTACATTGTATCCTGACGAAGAGGCCATTGGCCCTGAAATATGTTGATATTTTAGATATATTAGTGATGAAAACAATGCATACTTTTATTAATTACATTAATTACACCACTTAAATACTTTCACCAGAGTTATCAATTTATAAACAACGTTTCCATCGGTGAAATATTGTCGAAAACTCATTGTATCCACTTTACGTTCGCAATTTCATCTTCTGGACAACACAGAAGTAAATATACGTGACGATGCCGCCCATCTACCACTCATCTACTCATCCATGGATCCGTAATTTTGTGACGTCTACTTTTTCTACCAACACAATCAAGTCTAATCCCGAGCGCTCACAAATTAATATTGATAATAGTAAAATTAATAGTTGTAATAAATCAGTATAATGAAATCTGTCTAATGTAATCTCCAGAAAATTGATTTTTTAAGGCTCTGGGACTATAAAATAGACATTTTTGTGATATGTGCCATAAAGTATATACATACATAATTTAGATCGTAGACTTTTAAAGTTTTTTCATGTTAATGCCATTTTCATGTTGTGTTTTACTCTCTGTGAAGAGGGACCTACTACATACCTAGGGCCATTTTATGAGCAATAGCTCATAGAACGGCCTAGGGTAAATTGCTATACTTATCAAGAATGTGAAGATATTTGGACGATGGCGTGAACAAAATAGAAACAGCGGTTCTTCCACCAGATGCGATGACTTCTTTAAAAATAATATTTACAATTATTTCACGTTTGACATTATTGAGCTGAATGTGAAGCCTCTAGATGCCACTCTGTGTCACTCTCCATAGTATTTTCGCAGTTTCAAGGGAGTATTTTCAAATATCATAATTAATCCAGATAAACAAAATAACCCATGCCATAAAAGTTGTCTTCGAAGAATGCGAAATGAGTTGGATACATCAATTAAGAAGTAACAATGATGACATTCAAATCTGCCGCACTAAACTAATATAATCAGACAGAATGAGTTGCAATTTTCAACACTATGAAGCAAACTCATAAAAGCTGAGATAGCAAAATAAATCTGGCCAATTATGTTATGATAAAATGCAAACAAAAGATAGCATATTATGAGTACAAGTTGCTGATGTAAGAATGTGTAATGTTATAATTGATTAGCTTTGTCAGACAATTGTGCCTTGCTTGCCGTCTTGATTGCGTGCCTTTTTGTCAGAACTATTTTTTTCGTTCTCCCCGAACATACTCCACGCATAAGATTATATAAAAAAAATGCGTTTACATGGCAAACAGAAACATCTTTGCAGATTCCGGTGAAAACATTGAATGCTCTTCGATGACAAAATAGGTTTACGTAATTTAAATTATTGTTCCAGAAATTGAGGTCAGTCCAGAAATATCTATTCAAAAATTAGCTAAAAGACTGGTCCTCGCAGTCTAGTACAAAGATCCAACAAAAATCGGAAAGGTTAGTAAGGGTCGGTTGTTTCAAGTTGGATTAAAGTAAGCGTTCTTTTAAAACATAGATTTTTACGTTCTCCACCAATCAGACGATCCGTTTTCGTAAAAATGTATGCTTTAATCGACCGCTTACTTTGATCGAACTTGAAACAACCGGGCCTAACTCATACAGGATATGTCTCCATTAAAAAAATGCCATGCGTAAGAATGATAATCATGCGAGATTACATTATAGTCCATGTAGTAGCTCCGATCTAGCATTTTCCGATTATATTACTCCATCAGACCTTTACAGCATTATTTAGATTTAAGGAAATTCAGTAGTATTTTGCGTTTTTATAAACGAAGTACTTACCTATCAAAAAATTGCTATAGCAATGGAAGAAGGTTGCTTTTTTCGACGGAAAATAAATGTTAGTATTCCTTAAATTTAGTGGATTTATTAAAATAAATTAGTCTCTTCTTCTTTGAAATGGATGGGAAACGTCAACTATGTTATCCCTACTTTAGTTTATTTTAATTTTTTAACCACATTTAAATATAAAATAAAATATTTATTATACTTGGATTACTTGGAAACACAAATAATTAATTAATTTAATACTGACAAAAGCAGGCGGAGTGACTGGTGTAAAGGTGGTTGTAACGGGAGTATTGAGAGGAGAGGAGTAGAGTCAAAGTAATATTGTTACGCAAATAAATAACCGAGTTCAAATATCTTTTATTTTCTAAACTTTCAAAATTATTCATTTCATTACCTTTACGCGCGACGG
This sequence comes from Agrypnia vestita, assembly GCA_016648135.1. Taxonomy (NCBI): domain Eukaryota; kingdom Metazoa; phylum Arthropoda; class Insecta; order Trichoptera; family Phryganeidae; genus Agrypnia; species Agrypnia vestita. The sequence continues at coordinate 8,996 of JADDOH010016162.1, read as the reverse complement.
GATAGAGAAATTTGATGGCAATTATGATTATTATCTACGATGTGATTTGAAAATTTAGAAAAAATATTACTAGTTAAAAAACAAAGATGTTCTATTAGTTAAATATTGAGATTTTGAGAAGTTTGACCAATGTATTTATTTACGATTACCGAGTTATTTATTATTAGCAATTTGCTTTTATTTTTAACATAGTTTATGTTTTTTATGCATTTTAATGATTATTTTCGTATTTTTTAAATAAAAACTTTCTTTAGTACTTCTTCTTCTTCTTCGTCAGCCTTCATCTCTCCACTGCTGGACGTAGCAGGGGCGTGCAGTGGGAACATCGCAGCATGACTTTTACGTAACCAATTATTTGGGAAGAAATCCGAATACAACATATATCTCATAATATTTCTATCAAAATTGTTATCATAGCATTCATATTTTGATATATCATAAAAATCTGTAGCATAAATATTTGATTACTATTTTTTTCCCAAAGGTACGTTTAAAAAAGTCATGCTTCAATGTTCCCACCGCACGCGCTTGGGATACAGGCCTCTTCCATACCCTTCCATCCTTCCTTGTTATTTGCTAGTTGTGGCCATTTCTTCCCCCCCCCCCCTAGCATCCTGCCTCGCAACTTGCCCTGCCCATTGCCACTTTAGCTTCACTACACGAACCATGATATCCACTACTTCAGTTCTGCGCTTAATTTCATAATTGCTTATTCTATCTCTGCGTGCATTTGTTCTTCTTATCTTCTTCTTCTTCTTCTGCTTCATCTAGGACTGCGTCCTGTCATTGCTCGGAGCCTGTTCCTGGGATACAGATGTCCAGCTATCTCGCCATCTTTTATGCGGTCTTCCTGGGAGTCTGGTACCAGACGGCAGCTTGTTCGCTGCTATGCTCACTACTCTCTCAGTACAAGCTCTCTCCACATGATCTCTCCAGTAACGTCTTCTAGATCTTCCCCATCGGACAATATCCTCGACGTCACAGGTCCTTCGTATTTCGGAATTCCTCACTCGGTCTCGAATTGTCAGTCCCGCAATGGGTCGGAGAGTCTTCATCTCAGTTATTCTTAGGAGATTTTTTGTTCTGGTAGTGTCAGCCCTTGTCTCGATACCGTACGTCATGATTGGGCGGACACAGGTCTTGTATATCTTCACTTTGCTCTCCTTGAGCATATGTTCGTTTCTCCAGACAGCATTTCTCAAGCATCCAGCAATAGTTGCGGCTTTGTTTGCTTGCTCTCTTACTTCTTCGTAGAGGTCGTTACTGCTGGATATCTCGACACCCAAGTACTTGAAGCTCGTTACTTGCTCTATTATTTTATCGACAATTGCAATCTCGCATGGTATCGGCAGTTTCGATGTTACCATGCTCTTAGTCTTAGCTACGGAGATTTTCATGTTGAATCTTTGTGAAGACATATGGAATTTGTGCAAAAGTTTTTGAAGATCGTCTTCGGTGTTGGCTATTAATACCGCATCATCAGCATAGCATATTATATCTATCTGTTTGTCTCCCATGTTGTAGCCTAGATTCATTGTTTTGACATCTTCTATTAGCTTATCCATGATGATGTTGAATAAGAAGTGTACAGATAAGAAGAAATCTTCTTATCTGTACACTTTTATTTTTTTGTAACGCCTAATATTATTATGTAAATTGCTAAGAATAGCATGCCCTCAATAATCCAGCGAACCCTTGTTGTTTACGGGTTGGTGGCTATTTTAAGGTCTGGCGCGGGGAGTTCGGTGGGTTGAACTCGAAAGCTTCTGTTGACGAAAAATGTCAACGGATTAAGAATGTTCTCTACGCGTGTTCGTGTTCTTGTCGAGCTGATGGACGCATCATTCATTCATTCATTCGAATCACCACGTCATCGTTTCTGAACGGACGCTGATCCATGATAGCATTCCATCCGTCACATGCCACAACTTCAAAGCGTCAGCTGCTGGATCGCGTGGCGTCGCTGCAGACCAGATTATTTATATTTGTCAAAGGGGTACTTCAGATCTCAGGATTGCATTTGGAACTTAAATTTAAATGAAATAGGTTCCTATTTTAGAATATGTATAGATAAGATAATAACGACGTGTCCAATTAGAACTGTGAAGCCTTGGAGCAACGCATTTCTAAAGTACTCATCTTTGTACGCAAATCTAGGCTAACCGCATTAGCTTGAAGAAATTCTTTCTCCTATTATCCTATTATTATGCAAAAGAAATGGCGTCGCAAATAAAATATTTCTTGTTATTGAATTTAAAATGCTTTGTAACATATTTACCAACACTGATGTATGAAAGTGGAGCCTGGAGCCGGCAGAAGAGGAACGAAAGTAGACTGAATGCAGTGGAGATGAGATCCCTTAGACGTATGACTGGCAATTCCATGTATGATAGAGTAAAGAATGAAGATATTAGGAATGAATGTAAAACTGATCTTAGCATAATTAATAGAATTAAAAAAGGGTCGCTCAGACGGTTTGGGCGTGTTGAGCGAATGAATGGAGAAATAATGGTAAGAAAGATATATAATGCAAGTGTTGACGGCGCCAGAAATAGAGGGCGACCGCGGTTGACGTGGCACGACCAGATTAACCCGATACTGGAAGATGGTCCCGTTAGAAGCCTCAACAACTGGCGAGCTTGCATGCGAAGATGTGTGAATGTGGATGAGGCGAGAGTTGTATGTCAGGACGGAAGAGTGTGTCGCTATATCCTCTCTGCCTACCCCCAATGGAAACGGCGTGATGGTAAGTAAGTAACATATTTCATAAGATTAGAATCTCCATTCGAACGCATGTAGGACTATAATAATGGACGACGACATTTTTGTCTTAGTAAGGTACAATATAAAGTCAAGCGTAGAGCGACCCGTTTGTTGGCATTTAAGTTTTTTGTTTTCTATACACTTTTTGCAAGTACAAATGAAATAGATTAAATGAGCATGTTAAAAACTGGTAATATTATAGTTTTACCTGCTACCTCTCAAAGAATAGGACTACTTGTGTTTAGAGTTTTAGAGGGGGAGAATGCTTACTATGACATAAAAAAATGTTAAAAAATGAAGTGTTTACGATTTATAATATATCTAGTATTAATGTATGTATTAAAAAGGGTATATATATATAAAAGATCAATATATAGCAAATGGATACGAAGCAAAAAATGTGAAAATGAATGATAATAGTGGAAATTAAGTAGTTTTAGGTGTGTATTAAAGTAGATCAATCTAATATATAATAATTAGATATTAAATAAAAAGTGATAAATGAAATATATTCAGAATATTTTGAGTTTGTCCAAATTTTTCAGAACATAGTACTAAATTCGGTCCCAGGGACTCATAGAGACGAAATGATATGTGTTTATGGGAAAGTGGGTGTGGAAGTCTTTGGGTGTTCATAAGGCTTACGACCTATCGTACGGCTGGCTTAAGTGATCACTTTACACAATATAACGTTCAACGTTTCCACCCATAGAGTACAGATTTTTTCACAAGAAATCGAGACCGGTGGTGAACCAAATATACAGGATTTAATATAAACGGGAATTATCGTGTGCATAAATTCCGTCAAATCCGTATAAATTTTTTAAAGAAGGTTAAATTTGGTATCTACTAGTCATGATTAAAATTGGATGTTCGTGAAACATTTGGCAGTAGGTAGTATTAGTAACGAAAACTACTTAAAATTCTGTTTAACTGCAAATAGTTGCGGATATTTTATAAGAACCGTATGTTTTTCCGAGAAACGATTCTCGACGTTTCGTTGAATGCTTATTCAACGTCATCAGGAGGACGACCTTTACCCGCGGAGGTAGAGGGCGGACTGATTACTGCTTTCGAGGCCGCAAATTATATGCACTTTGTTGTGGAGTGTTCACTTCTTCTACAATAGAGGTCGCCAGTACTAGTACATAGTGCATATATTTACGCCCTCGAAAGCAGTAATCAGTCCGCCCTCTACCTCCGCGGCAAAGGTCGTCCTCCTGATGACGTTAACTATTTTCAGTTTGATACGCACTCGTGGTCATTTTCCACTTTTCAGAGGGCAGATCCCCGGCTACGATCGCCGCTCTGACGTGCTATCAAACAATTTGGGGAGCGATGATCACTAAGGGGTGGTGGTGGGAAAATTTTAAATGAAAACATTCAAGTTTGAATTTTGCATGTATTTAAATCTTTGGAAAATTATCATAATCTTAAAATCTAGCTCTAACCTTATATCTAACCTGTCTACCGTCTTGGTCGCGGCGTCGCGGCGCTGTACGCATCACGGCGCGATTCCCTCGCGCGTCTGCTCCAGCGACGCCGAAGGTGACGCAGGGCGTGAGGCCCACCTCACGCTGGTCTGCTTCTGGGCTGGCGGCGGGGCTGGTTGTCGCCCTGATTACCAGCTGACCATCTCCAATGGTCGTCGGCTCCGCCCGTGTCCTCTTCTTCCTCGTCCGTAACAGCGGCCACGTCAGGCTACATCAATCCACCTGACGCCGCTGTTGGTGGACTCAGACGCCCTCCTCAGCCTGCTTGACTGTCGCCTTGACGGTCAAGATCACGTCAGACCACCCGGCTCTCCAGGGAGTCTTCTTCCTCCGCTGGGGCTTCTCGGCGTGGTCCTCTCGACTGTCGCTCTGACTAGCCGAGATCTCTTCGCTCTTCTTTTCGGCACTCCTTCCGCGGTTCACTTAATTGATGATCGGCCGACAGCATCTCATCGCTGCCGGCCGACGCCGTATTTCACATCACAACCCCACTTTCAACTAACTACTGTCTCACTACTGTCCGTGCTAACTACTAACTCCCAACTCCACTTCCAACTCCCAACTGCTTGTGGGAGTGGCCACGCAGGGTTTTTATACCTTTCAACGTCTTTGGCCACTTCCCTTCTGTCCAACACTTAATCTTATTCGTTAGGCCTAATTTTCGGGCACGCCTCTTAATATTATTTTACTTAATTAATCTCAACTAACAAGAAATAAAAATCTTAAAATTAATACCACTTATAAATAATTTTTACATACAATTAATTACATTCAAAATTATTTTATTATCATATATCATAAAATTATTTTTAACATACCTAACATACAATTACATATACATTATGTAATTAACTATACAATTATCTAAATCTATACGATAAAATACATCTTAGCATACCTTATTTCTTAACTTATTTTCGGTGGTCAACCGAACTATGACATAATCACTAGCAAAAATAATATTACTACAACTAGATTACATTTGACATACATACAATTGATTGATAATTTTATAATTATGTACATTTAACATTAATAAATTAATCCTAATCATTGCCTACCTATATCTACCTATAATTATATATTAAAATATCGCAATCCAGCTAACTTTTTATAATCTGCTGCTCTTATATATATATATCTTGTTATTAATAATTAGTCTAATCAAACAATAGATGGAATGCGCGTCTAGGCACATATGGCTTTTGGACCACCCCGGCTAGGGGCTATATAATTTATTACCGTCAATACAAACACGGAAGCAAGGCGAAATTTTTCTACAATGAATGAACGGACTGGCGAACAATGTTAAATGTCGGTTTTAGAAACTAATTGCTTTCTTAGCGCCGAATTCGCAGAAAATTTATTTAAAACCATGTTCCCTGTCTCCTCAGAAATTTATGGCTTTCTAACATGTGCAGCTACGACCATGAGGGTGTTCTTCGACAAAATTTAATAACATTAAATCGTTCGCAGTATTACCCTTGGCTCTGAAATCTTACGGAAAAAAAAACGCGACCACCCCGAAGAAAGAGAACGAATTTGACGCGTTTTTCACAATAAAAAATAATATGAATACATCAAGTTAAATATGTCTAACGACCGTAATAACAACCTTAACTCTTTAATAAGATGCTGTTACTGTATTCCCTGTCCCATGCGAAAAGAATGAAGGAATGGTCTCAGGCAACGCCGACTGTTTTCCCCCAAGCGAGGTTCTGGTTTCCAGGTGCTGGGCTACAGCCTGGCGGTGGTGACCTTCCTGCTGCAGCCGCTGGCCCGGAGAGCCTGCTCGCACCTGCAGGCGGCGCGGCGGCTGCTGCTGGCGGACCTGTTCCTGCTGCTCAGCTTCGTGGCGACCATCAACGTGTGGCGCAGCGTCTGGATGCTGCTGGACATCTACTTTATCCCAGGTGAGACACTTACGAAACAAATTGGTTAATAGTATGCTGGGATTCATACTTCGAACCTGCAAACAATTCAAAAATCCTCACTCATTAAAAATTTTATATTATTCCTACGTTCGCAGTCACTTGGAGTATGCATCTCAGGTCTGGAATCCACAACTGACAACACACATTGCGAGAATAGAACAAATTCAGAACAGGTTTTTGCGTCGCCTCAATGGTAAATCCGGCATATATTTCGACTCATATATGGAAGCAATGGATTTCTATAACATGAGAACCCTGGAACATAGAAGAGCACGAGCTGATCAAATACTACTCTTCAAGTTACTTCAGGGACATATTGACTGTCCCAGCCAATTGGAGCTGGTTTCTCTCCACGCTCCATCAAGGCGAACCCGACAGTCCGTGCTCTTCCATGTACCCATAAGCAGAACCTCTTATGCACAGAACTCATTCATCCAGCGAACATGCAAAGCATACAATGACCACTTCAATGACATTGATATATTTAATACCAACATCTCAGCTCTTAAAAATCGTATTTAAACCGCTTATATTATATTACTAGTTTCTATATCTTCACCGGATTAACTGAGACCGACCATCATCATACACACACCACAGCCAAACTCTCATCACTCTTTACACATACCCCCATATCTGTATACAACGTCACGCACAGAATACATACGCACTCCACTCAGCCACAATCCCATACACCTCACTCCACTTCCCCCTCTAACTCCCACTCCTATCCCTCTATTTAATATATGTTCTCTTTATTGCTTGATTTAACATTTTATGCCGTGGATCTCTATAATTGGTCTACGAATTACCCAATACGTTATGTATTATTATAATAAATTGTATACTGTTGAGATTCCCAAAATAAAAAAAATAAAAAAATAGCGAAAAAAACCGATAGCATAATTGTGCAATATGCGTACAATACAGATAAACAACAGAGACAAAAATGGAGCAATAATTATCAGTACAGCCATAGATGTGACGAACAAGATACCCTATACAAAGTATCTGGAATACAAAATGCAAGATACTTTAAAGTCAAGTATTTCAAATACCAGATACAAATAACTTTCTGGAATGGTATCTGAAATACTGGATACAAAATACGTATCTTCCAAATACGTTTTAAAGATAAAATCCCTCTTTTGTAAGGAAACACATTTTATTGAATGTAAGTTTATTTTTTTGCGTGAATTATTTACGAATAAATCGCTTTGATCGCGCAAAGGTGACAACATAAAATATTATATTTTTAAGGTTTTATTGAGACTTGAGTAAAACCAGTTCTTCAAATATTTTGTCGCTCATTTTTCTTCTCGAAAATAATAAAAAGTATCTTAGCAATCTTAGTATTTAGAAAATACTAAGATACTAAAAGAATGTATCTAAATGCAAGCTACAAGATGAATATTCAAAAAAAGTATTTCAGATGCAAGATGAAAATACGTATTTTGTATCTTGTATCTGTATTTCAAATACTTGTATCTTAGATAAGTCACATCTCTGTAGACAGATAGATAGCCATGTTCTAATGAACCAATTTACTTTCACTTTTGGGGCTCATAAACGGAACCTTCCACGAACGGTAAAATAACTGGTAGGAACGGTTCTTCCGTTCCTACCAGTTATTTCTGTCGGAATAGTTCGTTTTTCTGTCTTTATTAGCGATATCGCCCTGATCCTCTGTCGGATTGTAATGATATTTCTACAGAAAAATCCGTTATCAGCTAAAGATGAACTCTAATATTTTTTTAAATAAATATAGCTTTATTCCAGAATGTGGGGAGGTTCGTGCAATCCCACACATTCCATATAAAAGAAAATACACACATTAAAAATATCATATAAAACAAAAGAGAAATAGTAAAATCATATAAAATAGAAGAGAAGTATTAAAAGTAATCAAAAGAAATATATGGTAAAAAAACTTCTCAAAATTTTTTGGCGAAGTGGGGGAATGCGCAGAAGACAAAATTTGGGTTTCTTTGGTGGAATGGTGCATGCGCAAACTTCCCCCAACTTCGCCATAAAATTTCAAGATGTTTGCCGGCTACTGTATTAGTATTAAAATGAAGAAAAGTCATAGAAATATATCGTATAATAGCGGCTTTAGCGAGCAATTGCATGTCAATTATGCGGGGCCAGTATCTTTCTTCAGTGTGCATCGATGCTGGATGCTGGAGTAAGACGGGCTTCCAGGATAAGGATATTTCCGGAGCTGTATATCCTTTCCCTCATCCCTGCCACCCTGGATCTTATGAGGGCTGCAAAGTTGGGAACACGCCCCTCAGTGAACATACCGGAAGCGCTGCAATATCTGGGAAGGCCAAACATCATACGGAAGGCGTTGTTATATTGTATGCGAAGTCTTTCTATGCTGTTTTTTTTTATAATTTGTCCAGAGTTCACATGTATATAACGTTGCACAGAAGGCAAGGAAGAGCGTTCTTTTTACAGCGGTGCTACAAAGACGAAACCTTCTACACAGCATATTCGCTTTCACACTGAGAGCTCGTCTTTGCCTGTCAATATCGTCGTCGTCCATTTTTAAATATTAGAGTTCTTCTTTAGCTTATTACATTAATATATAATCATTTTTACCGGAAATTCCCGATGAAAACAATTTATGTAAACAAATAATAATTTTGAAACCTTCCGTAGAACCTAAATGTTGACAATAGCTGTTTGTAGCCTTTGCTATGACATTCAGAATAAAGAAAATGCCGCTGAGATATTTTGGTCACGTTGAACGTAAGAGTATGCAGAGGATAGTAAAGAATATATGTGAGGCGAGTGTTGAAGG
>JADDOH010016161.1:0-41650 GCA_016648135.1 Agrypnia vestita | reverse complement strand
GTTTCTTATACGGGATTTAACATGCAAGTTTATATCAGATAGAGAGAGAGAATCAATAGCTCCGCTGAGAATCTTGTGTAGCACAACGAGATCGGATATTTTCCGTCGGGACTCAAGTTTGTGCATCTTGAAAAAGGCAAGTCGATCTTCGTAGCTGTGAAGGTTGTTGTGTTGACCAGCTTTGTATGACAAAAATAAAATTCTTCATATTTTTTCTTGCTCACATATTTATTTTTAAATTCATTCGTTTCAATTTGCTCAATCTCCCCGCGTGACGCTAAAGGTGCAAATCTCTGACAAATCCTCCAAAAAAATGTAATGAAGCAACGCGCGCGGTTGGCGGGAGACGCGAGCCGGCAAATGTTGTCATTAATTTTAACTTACGACTTGCTAAGTATTACATCAGGATACAAGAATTTTAAATGTTAATTACAGTTCACGAAAAACGTGCCGTGTGGATAGATATCTTCGAGATCTTTCCCGCAAGTACCTACATACCCGTGTAACATGATGTGTCTGCATGACATGCAGACTCGCAGGAGTAATCGAATTTTCGTGGAATTTGAAAATAAAAATTACACGTCCTTAAAGTGAAGTGAAAATTAATAAAAAAAAATTAATCAATTAGAAAAGACATACAGAAAAATCAAATTAACGAAAAAATATTTTAGCTGCTACCGGGATTCGAACCAAAGGACCTCCACTCTATCCGGGAATGGCGCGTTATCCAATTTCTCCACGGCAGCGGCAGCTTATAACGCGCCATTCCCGGATAGAGTGGAGGTCCGTTTGAATCCTGGTAGCAGCTTAAATATAAATTCGTTAATTTGATTTTTCTGTACGTCTTTTCTAATTGAATAATAAATTTGTTATCTGAAATTTTAGCTATTCAATAATAATGAGTTTTCTTTAATATATGAAAAACTAATACACTGTATTTTCGAGATTTTACTGCAAACACTTAGGCTATCATTTAAATTGAAAACCACTTATTTTTACTACTTCCAAAAATCTCTTCTGTTTAGTTTCTTCGTAAAAATGCAAAAAACCAAAAATCATACATAAGATTATTGTTCATTCAAATCAAATTTACAGTCATCACAAATCAAAAATGCATATTTAAATCTAAATGTCTGTCTGTATATTCTCTTTACTATGTTACTCCTTTTGACGAATCTAAACTAAATTACATACTTATTCTTTAGGACCCTGCGCAAAACATTGGCACCATCTGAAGTCCCCCTGTACATAAGTTTATATTATAGTGTTGCACTGTAGGACCTAATTTATTTATAATACATACCCTAATTTGTATTTTTATAACATTTAAAAAAACAAAGAAGTATAGCTAAGTACATGGGAATTACATAAAAAAAAATTAAATAATATTAACAATATAAATACAAAAAGTCATAAGAAAATACAATAAGCAACACCTAGAAAGAAGTATGAAGTAAAAGAAAATAAATTAAGTAAACAGTTGATACAAAAGAAGAAATGATTAAAAAAATTGAAAATTACGAGATAAATACATAAATAATGGATCACATATAGAAGACGAGTAGATTTGTCTTCTGAATGTGTACAGGTATCTCATAGCTAGTAGCAATAACATAACAAGTGAATTTCTGCCTTGATAATGAATCGAATCGAAATGTTCAAGTAACCATGACCATAACACATATATGGAGATATACCATTTAAAAATTTTGCATTTTTTCCAATATTTCTGGCTTATTTTTTGCAAAAAGTTGAACGATTATTACAGTAACTTACATCTATTATGAAAAATTCGTTCACTTGAACACAAGTCAAATAAAATGATAAAAACCTTGCAAAAAAATAAATATTTAAAATATTTGACACAGTCATGGTTGCTTGAACATTTTCGACTCAAAATCAAAGCAAGAATCCACCTGTAAAGTATTGTGGACTGGCTCTGTTACACCCTGTATATTATGTGATGTGAAATAAAAATCACAAGCAAATCATAAACATTGCAATAAATTAATTTAGATATAACAAGGAAAATAACGTTTTTAAACATTTTAAATAAATTATTCATTAACAATTTTCGTCTTGTAATTTTTTAAATCTTTCACAATTTATCAGATTGGTTGACACTTTACATACACCGCGAACAGAGCAATAAACAATGTACGTGATAACTACTTGACAATTAATTGAATGGCTGAATAATTTATGTTGTTTATATTTGGAAAAAATTGTTGAAATCGGAAAACCAAATTGTTTTTACAATTATGTCACGAGAGTCTAAAACAATCGCATCTACACATTATCGAAATCTCTCGAATAGTCCACATAAATCTAGAATCAACTGAACTATTCTCAAAGAAACTTGCTTTTACTTTTATTGCTTTTTGAGTTTAATATTTGATTTGTTTATTTAATTATTTTTTTGTAATTTTTAAATATCTTATATCATTTGCATAATGTTTTGTTAATCATATTTATTTTCATATATCTTTATATATCACTTTTTTGAGTTTTATATTTGATTTGTTTATTATTTTTTAATTTTTTTGTAATTTTTTAATACTTTATATCATTTGCATAATGTTTTGTTAATCATATCTCTTTCATATATCTTTACATATCACTTTTTACATTTTTTAAGTACATTGTTTTTTTAATGGTACGTAGTAGCGTGCTTGTATTAAAAAAGCATAATCTCTAGAAATATGAAGAAACCAGTCGAACATTCTCGATGTACCGCGAACTAAAATTTATGTATAAAAGCGATGACAAGCTCAAATAATACAGAGATAAAGTTAAATCGGCGATTCAGTGTGACCAAGCGACAATAAATTAAGAGAATACCTAACGGGCAATTTAAGTGCGGATATTGACCAGCTATAAAATATGTACTGACATGTGAAAAGTATTCCATAGTAACCAGAGCGATACAAACGACATGAATCAGAATTTCTATGTACGAGTAGAAGAATTTCTAGTGACCAGTGCGAGATCCAGTGTGAACTAATGAACAGTGTTTCCATTAAATTCGTGTGCAGTGACTTTATTTAACATAGAACATTAAACCGCATTAGCTAAGCATATTTTAGAAAGGTGATAAATGCTGCACTCGGAGTTCGATATGCCGATAACATAATCATAGTACCTCTTTTGACTGTAGATTTAATTATTTTACAAATACTATTTAATTTTTATTATAGAATATGATTTATAGGGGGTTCAAAAGACATATTTTAGAATTTTTTAAACATTTTTTCTCTTTTCGCAGGTGGACTGTAACGTGACATATAAGAACGTTGCTATGGGTATTTATTACCTACATTTGTAAATACCAACGAGGAAAAAATGTTTAAAAAAAATATTATGTGCAGGGTGTTATGATACATACATATGAGACACATCGACTTCTTCTTCTTTTTCTTCTTCAGCCTTCATCTCTCCGCTGCTGGATAGAGGCCTCTTCCATATCCATCCATCCTTCATTTTTATTTGCTGATTGTAGCCATTTCTTTCCCCCCACAGCTGCTATATCGTCGGCCCATCTCTTTTGAGGTCTTCCGATGCCTCTTTTATTCTCCCAAGGTCTCCATTTCAAAACAAGGCCATCTTGTAGCATCCTGCATTGCAACATGCCCTGTCCATTTCCATTTTAGCTTCGCTACACGATCCATGAGACACATAGACGTTTTATTATATATACATTTTTATTTTTTTGTGTTTTTTATTTTTCAAATGTACGTCTACTCTTCAATTTTGTTTTTGTTGTTTATACATTTCTAACTTATTTATAACATTTATGAATTAAAACTAAGTCCTTACGTAAATGTAATATAAATAAATAAATTGAATTGAATTAAACTGCATTGAAAATTGTGACCTATAACCCCGCATAAAAAGTTTGGCATACCTCGGGCCGTTAGCGACTTTTGACATATTATTTAGAATAAATTATATCAAGGTCTACGCCAAAATTCAATTTTCCGGGAATTATTCCTGGGTTTGGTATTTTTTCGTCCTATTTGACTGGACCGCGATGGCATTACATAGTTTTCTTCAGGTTAACCTAAATCCAGCCGTACTGTACGCCACTGGTGTAGGTACATACATTTTTAATATAATGCACGAGAGGTAATTTGCATTAACATTAGAACCGTCCTTTTTGAAAATTTAACAATGCTCATCGATGTATCGACAGCCGTGCATTTTTATCGCACGACCATATAGAAATAGAATTAATTTAACCGAATGTTTCAACCCGGCCGCGGCTGTATGAAGATGTTTATGAAATGTTTATGAATGGACCGGGATTGCGAATGACGCGGCAATGTTAATGAATGAATTAAACAATGGTGTGGGTACTACGACTCCGCGCCAGTATTTTAATAACGGGCATGCTAAATTAACCGCCTATTTGACGCAATGTATAATTAATACGGATATTCCCAGACGGAAAAATGATTCGACCGCCTATTGCTTGCCAAACCTAGTAGATTCCACTTATTGTGATCACACTACTTATATGTTTTATTCTAATATTCGGCAATAATTCTACTATCCGAAAACTGTGACCTACACATGGTTGCATGTCAATGTTTTAACCCTTATATTTAAATAATCTTTTGATGTATTTTCATTTAATTATTCATTTATTGAGGCTTAATCGTATTTACTATATCCATTATAAAATAGATAACAATTCATATTGTAAAGATATGATTAGAGTCTCTCGAGGACAGCAACACGATGGAACATTCCACAACATTCTGGGTTGCCATTCCACTCTCTGGAAGTATATTCTAGATAGGGATAATATAAAGTTCCACGGACGAATGTTTAATTGTGAAATAGTATGAATAAAAGGATAGCGTTTAAATTAAATTCGTGTCCAGTGACTTAGCGAATTTATTAAAATAATTAATAAATCGTTAAATAATTTCCAGCTCTAGATATCACTTATAAAAGTTGTTCAATCTTGTCCCGACTACTTTTTGTACTTTTGTCTTTTGTTTATTGAAGTAGCCAATAATAATACCTGGCTGTAAAACATATGCATTTTCAATTTATATTTACTGACTAACTTACCATCACGCCGCATCCCCGCAGGAGGAGGCAGCCTCTTTATCAGAGAGGATAAAGCGCCGCACTCCTCTGTCCCGACACACAACTCTCGCCTCACTCACATTCGTACATCTTCGCATACAAGCTCGACCATCCCTCAGTATCTCGTTAATCTGGTCATGCCATATCCCGCGGTCGTCCTCTCTTTCTGGTGCTGTCAGCACTTGCGTCATATATTTTTTCACCATTATATCTTCATTTATTCATTCAACATGCCCGAACCATCTGAGCAATCCCTTTTTAACATTTTTTTATAGTTTCATTTAAAATACTTAGTAATTTCACTTTGTTAACTACTCTATAAAAAATAAATAGGGTATTTAACTTCATTTTCAATCCAGTTCTGCAAAAAAATTTGAGATGGTTAATGCTGATGCAAAGACAGAAACTGATTATCTTTGAGAGGAACATGTCAGTAAATAATACTTCTGGCAACAGCTAGCGCGACTGATGTTGATCAAAGTTAATGCAATATTTTACATGCATAGTGCAATGAAAGAAAGCGGTGGTTGGCGTCTATAATTCTAGATTTACGAGGGTAATTACTGGCTCCCTTAATTATCTAAAAGGGTTAGATGATATAATTATTGCCTGTTATGTCACTCCAAAGGATACGCGTTATTTATGCATAACTATTGACTCTTATCTACAATGAAGTATATAAAGAGCATTTTAAACATTGCAGAATTTTTCTCTCTCCTGAGATTTACTACTTCCGAGTTGTACACAATGAACTATTAAAAAAACATAATTCTTTAGCCTCCGTGGTCGGCTAACACAATGCATTCAGATTATTTTTCGGAAGGATTAAGTCAATCTAGACTAATTTATCAGCTGTGACTCTTCAATTTGATTAAAACTCGAGGATATTGTGCTCCAAGTAAGTTGGCCGACCTTTTCAGATTTCGACAATACGTAACTAGGAATCCTGTAATAAATCCATTGGTGGTTTAGCATAAATTTATATATCAGTAGTTCAAAAGTAGTATTTATCTCCGCGATTCATACATCAATATTCAACGATGATTTACATATTTAATTTAAAAATCAATAGTTCAGAAATAGCGTTCATCTACGTGATTTTGAGGCCAACGTCCCACCGGAACTGCAAAAGGCATTGATTTCGGTGAACGTGCCTGGCGGGCTGCCGGCACCGGACAAGCGATTACAGACATCCTTTGTAAAATGTACATCGTCGTTTCAGCCTGACGAGACATTAAAGAGAACGCCGTCAGACGTACGACTTCGTCGAGTGTATTTACATTGAACTTTATTTCTGATGTCATCAATGCCCCCGGCTAGAGGCGTTCCGATCTGGCTTCCATCTATAATCGATCCTAACATTTGAATGCAATTCGGAGAGGGGAGTTCGCTCGTTGATCTCGCTCGTGGTCGCTCGTCGAGAGAGTACGGGCATTATCCTTGGCTTTACCCAACCGAGTTTCTCCAGGGTATGCTTGGCTACAATAGTTTAGAGACTAGAAGGAATGTGTATTTGATTACACACTTTTATCGATTGTTGCGCGGTATGATCGACAATACTGAAATTATGCAGAGCATTGGTTTGTATGTTCCTGATAATCGTCGTGATAATCCTGATAATCCTGACATCGTCAGCATAGATTGTTTCACATTCCAATATACAGGACCAACCTGCCGATGGTTATGCCTGTTGGAAAAGCTACAGCTATGCTGAACAAGATCGCTTTGGATATTGATATATTCCATGTGTCTGAGGGGGTTTTCCGAAGCAGGATTCTCCTACACCTTTGACCAGATTATACAGGTCACTTCTAATTGTTTAATAATAAATTAGTATTTTAATACACAATATGTATATGTGTGTGTATGTATGTATGTATATGTATATGTGTATGTATGTATACATATGTGTTTATGTATATGTGTATATGGATGTGTATGTATATGTGTATATGTATATTTTTAGATGTAAGTTAATAATATGTATGCATTGAACAGAATGTTTGTAATGTACATATTATGTAATAAATAAAAATTGAAATTGAAATTGAAATTGATTTGAAATTGATAAACGCGTGTAGCACACTTGTTTTTCGGTCGGGTCATCAATCAAATCATCATCAGCAGGAGTGACGCCATGCCGCTGCGTCACACTGACTCACGGGTGACTGAATCGGCGGCGGTTCCGGCGTTACCTGCGAACCAGACGGCGGCGGTGAGCATCGCCGACATCACAAATAATTATCTCCGCAGAGTACAGAGCGCATCCTCTTTACCAGACCACGTACGCACTCCACGGGAGGCTGAGCCGCAATTAGTTCGCTATGATTACACCTTTTGTAATATAATCCGCCGGCAATAAATTTGTAATAAAATGCCAACCAGGCGGCGAATGAGAAGGACCAATAAAAGAGTTTTTGCTTATAAAATGGTCCTGGGTAAGCGGAGCATCTGCTTTCATTATGCCATCATGCACAAAAGCATGTCTCCTGTATTTGCGTTACACTTAATAGAATAAAATTAAATTAAATTAAAAAATGTTGAATTTCCTATTTCAACATTAAGGGGTAACACCATTCTGAGAGAATAAAATATATGTAAAAATTGGGTGATTTTTTTACAAGGAGGTGATTAATCATTTTTTATTGGCAGATTAAGATACATTTTAAACTTTTGTTTCATTTGAAAATTTTTGAAAAAAAATTTGGCCCGTTGTCTATTTCAGTAAAATTCCTGCGGAGTAAGTTCATTTGAGACGGAAAAATATCAGGAATTGAAATATCTACAATGTAGCATATCCGATTTGAAAAAAATAATAATTGAGAGCAATTTAAAAAGAGAAAAAATTCCTTAAAATATTTTTAAACGATTGTTTTAACAATGGTTTAACGGATTAATTAATTCGTATACTACGTACATTGCAGATATTTCATTTCTAAATAGGTACCTACGTGATATTTTATTCGGTCTCGAACAGACGCGCACCGGGGAAAGTTGCGCGTCAGTCACAAAGAAGTTCCACGGAAATATACAGGAAGCAGCCATTTTAACTTGTTTTGCAAAAAATCTAATAAAATAATATGTAGTAATATGTCCCTTGTTTCATTCCCTTGAAATAATAAGATATGCAGCATCTGAAATATAAATCAAACTAGCTATTGACCATCAAAAATAAAATATTAATTTATCGCTATGAATATTTTATGTTTGTTCATGATGGCTAATGAAGTGAAATTTTATGCAAACGCATTATTTGATGGGGAGTTGTGCATACCAGTGACATCTGTCGGTTTGTGTTATCTTAAAAGTGACGTTTGAGTTCTGAGGTTGAGTTGATTACAAGGTTTAATGAGACCAAAATTAGTATTTATTATAAGAAAAAAATAAAGTTTTATAAAGAAAATATACTTAAATAATGTCGAACTATCATGTAGACCTCTTTCCATTTAAGAAATACAATTGAATTAGTATGTCTAAGCCGTGCGTACGACGCACATTATTTCGTTTTGTTGGTGTTTATGGGCAGGACATGTTGCCAGACAGGGAGTAGACACGTGGGCACCCAGAGTTCTGCGGTGGAGACCATGGGACATGAAAAGAGGAAGAGGCTGGCCTCAGAAAAGGTGGGGCGATGGTATTATACCTATCGCGGGCAGTGGGTGAATTAAAAGAGCGCAAAGAAGAAAAGATTGGAGAGGTTCAGAAGGGGCCTACATCCAGCAATGGACTGAGGAAGAAGACGAAGAAGGTGTTTATACCCGTAAACACCAACACAACGATACAATGTGCCTCGTACGTACGGCTTACACATACTAATTCGATTGTCTTTCTTAAATGGAAAGAGGTCTACCTACCTGTGGTTTTATAAATCATTCTTTCTTCGTGAACAAGTGGAAAGCGCCACACTTTTTTGATTTTATTTGCCATACACATACGAGTATGCTGTGATCGCTCTTAGTATGTCTGTGTCTGTTATTTTTATTAAAATTTTTTTTCCAAAAACACCCAATTTTTCTCATAAACTATGCATAGGTACTGGAAGATTTTAGGCCCTTTGTATTCAATACATTAAAATACATAAAGAAAAGTCTTTGGTAGATTCGGTGTTGACCAGCGCAATAAATCTTTTCATTTAAAAAAAAAATGCCGAATAAAAATGCGTTTCTTGCATACCTACATGAATAGTATATTAATAATACATAATTATTTATAGATTTTATCTTATAGATAATTGGTAGCGAAAGTTATTGCTAAATGGTTTTAAATTTACATATTTTAGAGGAAAATTAAACGTGTTTTAAGTATTTGCAAGCTCTGCGGCATATTTTACCGTTGACGACGCGACGGCGAGAGCTGAGGTATTTTCACCAGCGTCACACTAACGCCTGCATCCGTGCTTAATTACCTGATATTCTAGGGGTGTGGCCGTACATCTTATTTCCCTACACTCGTACACGTCACAACCTCATTAAAATTGAACAACACAAAAATATTTTCATAAATATTTTTTTAAAAGGTAGATCTCGAATCTGTCACAATAATTTTAAACGTGGAACACTTTTGATCGACACAATAAATGAGAAGGTAAGTAGATTCCATTCACTTTAGATGAGCCACTTGCATTAATGTGAGTAACAGTCCGTTTACAAAATCTCGTAACATTCTTTTTTTGAGTAAATGACAACGCAAAAAATAAATATAAATATTATTGAAGTTGGTTTAAAAAAAGAATACAATTTCACAATTTACGTATTACAGAGGGTATTACTCACACTATAGGTACAGATACACATGCTTCTTTACTGGCATGCTAATGAGCATGCCACTAATAAGCATGCCCTAACAACTATACACACTTGCTCATTACTGGCATGCTTATTAGTGGCATGCTCATAAATAAGCATGTCCAAAGCTAACAATCAAACACACATGCTTATTAGTGGCATGCTCTTGTCATAGAATAGAGACGCTCTTGTTCAAAATGCAAACTTTGCAAACTGAAATAGAAAATTCAAGTGAACCAATAAATCAAAAAAGTTCCCGAGTTTCCATCCACACATTTTTGATTTTAGTTTGCCTATTAATAAAGTTTCGTAAACATTATTTCTCACTATATTATTTTTACACAACGGTGACCGAGTATTCCACAGACATTCGTGATTCCTATAATAATTCACGAAAAGAAATGTTTTATCATCTCCCCAACGCGCCATATTTGTTTCATCTGTCGCGGACTGAGAAGATCGCATTGATAATACTAGCCGCGAAGCCCGCGAATGACATAAGCATGCTCATAAATAAGCAAGTCTGTTCACACATGCTCCAAAGATACCCCTTCTCTATGGTGAATGACAGTGGCATGCTTATAAATCAACCGGCGGTTGATTTTTGAGCATGCCACTAGGTGGCATGCTCATTTCAAGCAATGTGCGTACACACATGCCACTAATAAGCATGCCACTGTCAAAGTCGATACTGCGCATGCTCACGTGCCACTAAATAAGCATGTGTATCTGAGGCTTAATGCAAGTGGCTCATCTAAAATGAATGGACTCTACTTTGACTTCATAGACGCAAAAAAAATTATAAATTGTTGAGAAATTGGAAAATAATAATATGACTAGGTACGTATATAAACTGTATTTTCTTTGATTTTTTATGCGAATCATTAGGATAGCGTACCTGTAGTCAACCGCTGAGAACTTTGATATGAATATTTCATTCTTCTTCTTTTATATGGAGCCGAAGAAAAAAAGAGAGTGAGAGAAAAAAATTTTTTATTCATTAGTCGTACAAAACCTCTCGGTGGTTAAACCATAATCAATTAAATCATTAATAACTAGCCAATAACTTCACTGTACGTGATTCGAACTGGATCAAATAAACTGTTCTTAGGTAGTCTGATTATGTGAAGTTAATCTAATTACATGAAATAATTAACTAGTCTAATTAAATTAATTAATTTCATAAAATATGAACTACTTTTATTCATTTATTGTGTTATCGTCGCTTGGAGTCATCTTTATTTATCTTCATGTATCAGTAGGTACCTATATATATGCATAGATCGATATATATATAGTAGATATATATATATATATATATCTATATATAGATATATATATAATATATATATAAGCACTGCCTATCAAATCTTTCCGAACATTGTTTATATCGGAAACTATTTTTTTGGGTAGAATATTTGCGAACATTAATAATTTCGGACATGGCTTTATAGATTATTTCAGACGCAATTTTTTTTTGAATAGATAAGATTAGGTTAGGTTTATAAAATGTGCAGCAAATATAAATTTAGGTCGCATATTTGCGAATGACTTTTAATAACCGTGCACAAATCAGAGGAGAAAAAATGTTGCCAGCATTAAATTTGTGCAACAAAAAAAAAACAGCAATATTTTTTTATCACATCCGAAATTTGTCATTCATTTTCATAAAGGTCGCCGCCAAAAAATCGTAGACAATATTTACATAACTTTTAATCGTCGTTTATAGACGTTTATAGACGTCAACTAGGTAGTTAATTTTTTTTAAATAATCAAAATACCACAACCGCCTATTTTGAAGAACGTATTTTTCACGAAGTAAAAATATTGATTCAATGAATTTAATTTTACTTGATAACTACATTGAACTCTGTAGTTCACTCTACTCCAAATGTTTGCCTTAAATATATTTTTTGTTTGATATCAAAAATCGTGTCCGGAATAATCGGGGTTCGGAAAAATCTGTCCGCATAATTCGTGATCGGAAAAATTGCCGAACCTTCTTATTGGTTCGTTTCACGAGTATCCCCCACTCCAAACATCCACCGGATCTACCTCACAAAACACGGGGCCACTCGCAATTTTTTATTTGTTCGAAAATACTCCCATCCGTGATTGTTGTACCTACTCAAAAAATGGTTCAACGACTCACAGTCACTTCTGATCAAATCTTTTTACGAATCGAAGTGTACATAGTTAGTTACCAATTGAAGCGTTGTACGTATAACAATGAAACAAGCGACATCGGATTCGAATCGCTTCACTGCTACCGCCAGCGTAATACCGAAACAAATGATATTATAGGTAGGTACGTACATACCCCCGATGCGAAACTTTTGGTTCGATTGCTGTACACATCGAACATTTGTGTTCGATGCAATCGGTAGGTATTAGGTAATCCCCGATATGTTATCAAAACCATGCTTACAAATAAATGTGTTGACAGTGTCAGTGCTGTTTAGAATCCTCTAGACTCGATAAAAAACATCTCCCTCGATTAATTTCTCCGAAAGATTTTTGACACTGTTTCCAATAATTTGTAGTGTGTTGACCCCAGACTATAATAATCGGTGCTTACGTCACCACGTTGCTGCAAGTCATATTCGTTTCAAACTATTTTAGGGTTTCAGTACCTGTTTTATAATAAAATAAACAATGTACTTCGTATTGTTTATTTTATTATAAAACAATACCAAAATATTCATTTAATTTGCGCCATTTATTAATCCAAGCATGGGCAGTGAAATTAATAATATTTAACTCTAAATATTAATATTAACCGAGGTGATTAAGACGCGGACGATGTATGCAAAATTTGTTCACTTTTATGTCGAACTATACAATTACCTTCACAATTTTTAAAATATTTTTTTCATTTTTCGTTTTGATCGTCATTAATCAAGATATATTATAGATTCTCACAGAGATTAAGATATTTATATGGGAAAGTAGAAAAGATATTGCTTCATATTCTAGTCAGAAAAGTATATTATAGAAATTAAATTCAAAATTTTTTATAAAATATTGTAATGGTTGCCTTATACTCATTAAACAATTCATTTTTCTACCGCTCAGCAATTACCCATGCGACGAAATTGGAGAGTACCGAGTCCACACTGCCTGGTGCAGTCCAGTCGGCTCCTGTTGATATAGGACTGCCTGTTGCTGCCGCAGACGGGGTTGATGGGGCAGCGCTGCAGGCAGGCGGGGATGGTGGTGGTGCTTGTTACTTGTTGTTGGTTGTTACCACCCTGTTGCTGATTTTTATCCCCTTTTTGGTTCCACCTGGTTGTTGGTTGTTGCCACCCTGTTGCTGATTGTTGCCGCCTTGTCGGTTATTTCCACCTGGTTGTTGGTTATTGTTTCCTGGTCTGTTGCCGCCCTTTTGGTTATTTCCCGGCCTGTTTCCACGCCTCCGGTTAAACTTATTCCAACTGAATCTGTCTTAAACATTTACATTTTCTCCGGCATTTCCGTCTGCCCCATCATCAGGAAAAGCGATTTGGCTTGAATTTCTTCAATCGCGAGCTTGGGTAGAAATACTGATTTGTAGTACTACTAAAAAGCTGACAGCGATGACAACAAAACTCTTCATTTTGTAACACAAGGTTATCAGGCAAGCAGACGCACTTTCTGTGGTTTAGGCGGACGCTGTGACCGAAACGCGCGACGAACGAACGGTGAATAACAAAATTAGATATCTCATTACCAGCGGTATCATCTGTATTCTGGTCGTTGGGGATGACATATTTCAA
Organism: Agrypnia vestita; assembly: GCA_016648135.1. Lineage (NCBI taxonomy): Eukaryota > Metazoa > Arthropoda > Insecta > Trichoptera > Phryganeidae > Agrypnia > Agrypnia vestita. The sequence continues at coordinate 28,014 of JADDOH010016161.1, read as the reverse complement.
CCATAGATGGCGTTAGCTTAAGTTAAAATGAAACATGGTAGATAAATAACATACATACAAATTCCGAAAAAAATGACAAATGTTGGTCATTCGTGGGTGGAATCGGTGAACGTTAGATTGTGTAAAGATATCACTTAAGCCCAGCTAATGAATGATATGAAACGTCGTAAGTCATATAAACACTCGAAGACATCTATACCTACTTTCTATTATAAATAGCTTCATCTTTTTGAGCAATTTATAATACCTTTATCTTGATTTCTATTTCCTTATATGTTCTGGATAGTAACTGGTCAAATGGATGACATTAAATAAAATTAACATTTATATCTATAGGGATTTAAGTGTATAGAAAGGGGTGTGTGCCTATGTTTTGTGCGGTCCTAATGAGAAACTCTACAAAATGTGGGTTTTGCTACATCAAAATATGTAGGTGTAGAGAACAGTCAATCTTTTCGACTTTTTTATTGTTTATTTTTTTAAATATAAAATATTTAAGAGAACCGTCATTTTCTTTCTCCTACATTTTTATTGCTTCTTTTTTAAAGATAAAATTTCACACCATGTGTTCACTTTATAGTAATACAATCGTCGCGTCGTTAATTGCGTTAAATAATTACCATAATATATCAACAATTGCAGACACAAATTTTATTTTTGTTGTCTTAAAAGTAGGTAAAACTAATTGAAAATTTGATAGTTTATGTTAGGAATCATAATATATTGATGAAGGTAGGTACCTAATAAATTAATTATTAGGTACCTACCTTCCGGTATGGAAAAAATCGATATTAAATTCCTTGTTAACATACGTTAGGCACATCATAAAATAGATTGATTATGGCATCTACCAAGGCGGGCGTGAAACAAAACCAGAAGCTGACTAATGCGAGGAATGCCATTACCTATAAAACGATACCGGAAGAGAAACAATCCTTCTCGTGGCGCCCGCGAGCCAACGGGCGGCGTCGCTGGTATTGAACACCGAACATATCGAATATCGAACGAAGCCGATCCGCCATTGGCGCTTGCACATCGTTACCGCCATTTCTCATCTTCCCGCGCCGAATTTGACATTCGGTATTCGCGCGCGGCCGTGCGAAGGTTGTCACTCGGAGTTTTATTTTCGGCCATATGTCGAAGTTATCGGTGGATCTGTTGCAGTAGCGAAGTGTAAATGATTTTTTTTATTCCGAACGCCATTCAAATACGATAATCGCCGTGTGTTTTTCGATACTTCACGAACAGCGTCCGAATTTTTGATGATTGTTACATTTTGTTGTTTGAATTATTCAAAACGAGTTACATCCGCAGAGAAATCTTTCAACCGACAGATCGGTTAACATTGAATTTGTTTGGCAAAAATATATTTCACAGCAGTATTAACATTAGCGTATTCCAAATTGACCTTACTGTCGCAGTTCGGTGGCATATTTTGATAGGAATATTCTAAGTTAATAATTATTATCATGTGGCGCGATTTAAAGTGACTTTTTTAACAATCAAGACGTTGTTCTTTTATGTAATCTGTTACCTTTTTAATGGTTTTTTTGTTATTACATTGTATTAGATAAATTAATTAAAAGTGTGGTAAAATGGTTCGAATTTCGCTCGCGAGATTGGTGAGTTTGACACATTTCTGATATTATATTCTGATTAACTTTATGAACCTTACAGAAAAAATCTATTGAATTAATTTAATTGTATTTATTATGCTGTTTTCCTGTAGACGTTATTAAAAGGATTAGCTTTCAACGGGTTGTGAGCACGAATACCTGAGAGCTTTTATAATTGTACCTACCTGAATTTTCAATTATACTCTCATCTGTTTCAATTAATTTAAAAAATTGCATGAATTGTTTAACATAAATTGTGATTTTATCCTAAAACAACTGTTTATTCTGCTATTAACTTAATTCGATGACGGTGGTACGTTTGTTAGCGCCGGTTATTTGAGTATTACCTACTAATGGTATCTAATAGTTAAACAAAAATAAAAGATTTTTACAAAAACGTGTTTGATCGCAAAAATCTATGCTTTTTGTTTAACTATTACCAATTAGGTTTACCCTACCTACCCAGCCTAAATAGTAGGTACAATGAGAAAATAAAGAAAAAGAAAAGTAGGTAAACATAGATAAATTTATATAATGTACAGGAGATCGAAAGTAGATGGAAAATAAAGCACATATAAATATTGTTCGACTTTTAATTCTTACGAATCTGCAAAATATTGTTCTAAATTAACATAATTGTATTGACTTTTTCGCATATATTTTTAATTAATAAGATATAAGCGGCGCCCTCTGCTGTGAAAATTGAATTATCTTTAAACAATAATTAACGGTGCGGGAATCAAAAACCAGATATTTCGGTCTGCAGCCCAGTCTGCACTCTCTCAGGCAACCAGGAAGGCTAGAATTTTAATGGTTATTTATTTTTTTCTCTGCCTGCCGAGAAGAGTAGAGTTTTAGTATGTAGAAAGCAATTGTGAGTATTTTTAGCACGGAGATCAGTGATCACATGGGGACCACCGTTACTGTTAAATTGTTACTGTCTATTAACAATAATTCCAGCACGAATGTTGTTAACATTCAATGTCACACGAATGGGAGCAATGCCGTATGTTACGCGGTGGCTGTCGCCGTAAATCGTCATTTTTAACGCAGGTATTAGTAATAGTTACGCTTTATTTCAGAATACGTTATTACAACCTCGCATTCAGACAGGTTGCATTAGTCCTTACAATTCTAGATTTATCGTCCAATGCCGAAGACGGCTGATCGATTCACCACGTATCGACTTTTACCCGGATTTTTGTTACAATTTAAACAAATTTGAGCTTTTTCCCGAGAAATTTTGTATTTAAATAATCCCAAAACAATCTGTGACACAAAAAATGGATTCTGTACTCACGTACGCGCGTTAGAAGTTATATTTCTTTGGCATACATAAAAAGCACGTACTGTGTTGTATACCTTGCGTTGGAATAAACACGCGCATGCGCTTCTGTTCAGCGATGTTCCAACTCAAGTACAAACTAGAATTAACATCGATGACAGTTCTCCATCAACGGATACAAAATCTGAAATATACATTAAATACAGATAATAACAAGACCCAAAATTTGTCTTCTGCTCATTCCCCCACTACGCCAAAAATTTTCAAGAAGTTTGCCGGCAACTGTACCAAATTGTGTTTTGTTTGTATAAAAAATTAAGCACATAATTCAATCACCATAATAACACATGATGGATCGGATCACAATAATATTATGAAAACTACACCAGCAAATAGAAAATAAACAATAATAACCGCGCCTGGAGCGTGCGCGATTTTCATGACAGCATTTTGTTAATAACAGCGCCCGGAGCATATGCAATTTTCATAAGACCATTACCAAACAATTCGATGTCGTCACTTATAAAAATTGCTATTGGTTAAATATTAGTCGGAAAACCGCCATCTTAGTTAGCTTTTGATTGGTGAGTCGTGACTTCATGATGTAAAAATATTCATTTGCTGACGCGCGAGCATTTCCTTGCATTCTAAAATTTCACTCTTAACGCTCTCACAACTTAAAATTCACCAATATGTCAATTTCTTCACCACGGTGTCTTCTGCATTGTATTTAGTATCATTTTATTCAATGGCTATAAATGTCGAACAAACGCTTTGACACTTCTTAGAAATTCGCATGTCCGAAAAGCCACAACGCTCGCGCGTTCGAAAATTAAAATATTATATTCTTTTGCGTCTCAGTAGGGAGGTGAAGAACGTTTTTTAAATTCAACACATGCACGGGATTGATCTTCATTGACTCCTGACTATACGATAAGAAGTTCTTAATGTTTTTTCTACGGTACCCACTTAAAAATTTGAATTATTAAAATAATACATACCCACTACCTACCTACACCAAAGCTGTAACGCACTTTGAACAGTTTTCTAGCAAATAAAATTGTAATCTCAAAGACAATTTTAATCAAATTTCATCCTTCTCAGTGAACTATTATCGTACATGAGGGGTAGAAAAGCAAAGGCAGCAATATTCAAACAACTTAAAAAAATGTTTTGAATGCAGTCACCAAGGAATACTCATTTATAATGTACCAAATTCGAGATTTTATAAAAATATAGTTCTATTCCTTCCAAAATCATGTTTCCAAATCACATTAAAAGCAAAGACAGCAATATCCAATTATGTAAACAATAAAAGCAGGAATGTCAATGTTTTGGTAGTAAACACAGCAATATCCATATTTAAAAGTTAAATATTTATTTACACACGTATATAAAAGGAAAACTTGTTTCATAGATTCCAGAGAAATTTCCCGGAGTAGTGACAAGTTTTTTAAATTTATCTCAGAAACACCATGGGATATTCCTGCTTTCCCCATCACCCCTAACATTACTTACATACCTACGCATACGCGATGTTTACATGCTAATTGTATTTACATTTTTTTCTCATCGCTTGAACTTGTTAGGCTGCATAATATAGTGATGTCTAATCTAATTATTGTTACGAAATGTGCAAAAGTAGGGATTCGTTAAGTGAATAAACAAACAATCGCGCCAGAAAACCGATCCTTACTGTGAGTCAAAAACCCGCACCAGGATTCGGAGACTTGGAGTACCCGATTGGAATTATAATTCTCCGTTCGATCAAGATTCATGACCCGGATTCGAGATGTCTCCGAACGAATCCAATCAAAGTTAACGTGTACCGACATGTCTGGGTTTTTTTAAACAATTCATTTAAACGCACTCTTAACATTTATTGTATACGTAACGGACGCCATGCATGTTCTGGCAGAGATTAAATTAGATAATCCGAGTGATTTCACGAAAATAGCCATTCTGCAGTGGTGACTTGTTTGGCATATTATAATCTGAGATTATAATATGCCAAACAAATTCCATTTATCTGTGCAACCGTACCTTAGTACCATAAGATACATAAAGAGGTGGAGTATATAGACAAATAATTATTAAAGCAAGTACATAAGATATATACAAAAAGATAGATGCGAAGCGAAAAAGTAAATAATAAGCGAAGAAGTAAATAATAATATTAATATTAATACAGATAATACCTACATATCAGAAGAATGCCTTTAGCGAGCTGTGGCATGTAGATTATGTGGAGCCGGTATCTTTGTCCAATATGCATCGATGCTGAAGGCTGGAGCAAGGCGGGCTTCCAGAATGACGATATTATCGGAGCTATCTCTTCCCTCATTCCTGCCACCCTGGATCTCATGAGGGCTGCAAAGGGAACTCGCCCTTCCGTGAACATAACGGAAACGCTGCAATATAAATATTTCTTCTTCAGCCTGTTGGACATTGACCTCCCTCTTGATCTATGGGTTCCTGAGCCCCGGTTCAGGGCGGCTCTTCTCCAACATAAATCACCAGTCCTCTTAACATCGTCCATCCAGCGAATCTTTTTTTCATGTAAAATATTCGATAAATCGGCATTTATTGGTTACACGACATTTTAAAAGCTTACATTTTTTCAAAAAGAAATGCACATTTGTAATTATAGTTTTTAAAAATCATTTTAAACTAAACTTTATTTATTTATTTATCTTAATTATTTAGTTCCACACATAACGTTGTGTGGGCTACTAATACATGATTTCACTTAAACATATTGTATTCAATCTAGTCATTTAAAAGTTTTTACAGTAAAATTTTTGCACTCTTGTTTAAACCTCCTTATATTCACCGTGTTTTGAATTTCCTTTTGCAGGCTATCGAAGATTTTTAGACCTTTGTACATCATACAATTTTGTGAGATGTTTTTATTTTTCTTTGGTGGTTATGTTGTCACTTCCTCTTGTATTGTAAGAACGAAAGTCCCTATTCAGCTTCATCCTGTCATCAAAGTATTTGGGTACTATTCCATATTTAATTTTAAATATTTGCACCAATACATTTATTCTTTAATTTACCGATTCTAGTCCTAGGGCATTCAATATTTTTGTTATTTTGGTTCTCCTATTACACTTCAATATTATGCCCTTCGCTCTGTTTTGTACTATTTGAAGTTTCTTTAGCCTAATGCTTGTGCTATAAAAAAATAAGATAACTTGCTGGTCTTGAATAAGGCTCGAACCCGCGACCGACTAGATCGCTACACAAGTGTCTTAACCACTATACCGACAAGCCCGTATATACTTTCCAAAGTTGAAGGTAGTATTTGCTAGGATATTCTTATTAATCTATGTTAATATTTATTGATTATATGAAATACCTGTGGGCGGCCTCTATTTTCCTGCCCAGCCATGGGCGCAACCGCGGGATTTTCCCATTCTTAGTTTATCAATCAGTCTGACACGTGTCCGGCACAAACCCACTTTAGCACGGCGACAGTTCACCCACTCGTTGGATTTTCTCTCTCCCCCCGCAATGCTCTTTTCGTGGCTCTTTTTGTATGTGATATTACAATAAGTAGCAACTTTAATACAATCTTAACGATAAAATATCCCATAAATTTTATTTATGAAATGTCTTCGCAAAATTTTTTCGAGTACCGCGAAAATTTAGCGAACGATTATATACAAAATATTAGTTATGTTAATATATAACCACATACTGAGATTTTTATTCTACCAGATACTGGCGTAGCGGTTGTTGTAACGAAGAGACGGGTAGGTACATTTCGAAACCGGTAGACCAAAAAGCTCAGTATGTGGTTATATACTAAAATAACTAATATTTTGTTAAAATACCTGACCACAAAAGTAATGCTTTAAATATTAAAAATATGAATAATAATAATATTAACATTTACACTACATTACATTGCTGGTCAATTGACATATTTTTGTAATTCTGGGAGAATTTCTTTTTCTTCTTGTTCTTCTTCCTTGCACTGTCGAATTTCATTGCCCAAGTAGGCTGTTGGGGTCGGTTCTTCTCGTTCTCAGGCTGTAACTTCTTCGGTTCTGGGTTTCGCTTTCATCCAGGCCTTTTCTATATAGTATTTTGGAGCATTGAGTCATCCAGGAATTCCTGGATGACTGTCGATGAAGCTACATAGACATTGCCTGCTTCACCATGTGGTCTGGTGGTCTCCGTCTTATGTGCCCGTACCATGAATTGCGTGAACTTTTAATCCTATCCTTTAGTGTTCTTTATAACTCGATTGATAGCTAAAGTTAACTGTGAATAAAGGCATATTATTTTAGAGACCAGCCAAACCATCGTTGCGACTATGTGTTTGGTATTTAATTTCAATGATGACTGATAACTGAAATTTATCTTTTGTGGTTTATTAAAATAAAACACATATCACTTTGTTTTCACCACTTTATTAGATTAAACAATCTACATATTTCGAGAACAATGTTCTCTTCTTCAGGATTATTGAAAAGTTAAAAAAATGCAAATGTGTTACGGTGGAGGGATGGATGAGGGTAGGGGGGGTCAGAGGTGTTAATTATTATGGGTCATCTGGAGAGGATGGAATGTTAAGTGCAAAAATATTCAATATTGGGTTATGCAAAAAATTTGTCTGTGTATTTATTAAATTTGAAATAATATTAACATTTTTCCTAATTTCAAGTATTTCTAGATTATTTATTTGTGGGATCTTGTGACTAAAATGTAAAAATTTTAAACCTGTGTTAATATTAAATGTATGGTCATATTCTATTAAATGTTTTGCAAAATCAAACTCAACATTGCTAGTTAAAGCTTTGATGTGTTCTTTAACCCTAGTTTCAAAATTTCTTTTTGTTTTGCCAATATAAAAATTATCACAATCATTACAATTAAGTCTATAAACTCCTGATTTCATGATAGGATCATCACTTTCCTTGTTATTTAGTGTGTATTTTTTAAAATTATTACTCGTTAAAAGGCCGGCTGAATTGAATTAGGAATATTTTTAGTTATTATTTTTGACAAATTGTTACAGACAAACAAAATTCTACGCCATTGTTTATTTATATCTGTTGACTTGGGTTGAACATATTGTTTAAAAAAAAATTGTTTTATCTTTTTATGTAATAAATTATCTATTTATTTAATAGAATAACCATTATTATATGCTATCTGTTTAATAAGATTTAATTCAGATGTATAATTAAGATCAGATAAAGGGATTGTAATTAATCTATGTAACATGGAGTGAAATGCTGCAAGTTTTTGGGAAAAGGGATGATTCGATGAATTATGTATAACGGTATCCGTGTACGTGTCTTTTCTAAAAATGTATCAGTGAAATTATTTAATTCACGATTAACCTTTTAGCTTTAAAATTAATATTTTTTAATCGATAATTCCGGCTCTCTTAGTCCAGTGAGAGTCATGTCAACTGGACGGGGTGATTAAAATAATCTTGAATCTACGAGCGACCTTCGTCGACACTAAACTAGACAAAGTAAAGATCTGGAACCTGCGTAATCGGACACATGTTTGGCATAAATCTAATCCATATATAAATAGTTTCGTTGTCTATCTGTCTATCCGTCTGTCGGTCCGTAAATTCGTAACTTGCTAGAATTAAAACATTAGATAATTGGAGTATGACACGCAATCAGCGCGCGGCTCTAGCGACATGCAAAGGTCGAAATGACATTTTTATATTATTATATTTAATTTTAGGTTTGAGTTTGCCAAAAGCGGCCCAGCTCATTCCTATTCGTCTTGGCAATTCTGCTGTTCGGTTATCTTTGTTCTTTTCTATCTTGTGTCCTAGGTATCTAGGTATATATATATATATATATATATATATATATATATAAACGCAAAACCTTTTAACATTTTGTAAAACATGATGGAACTCAATTCAATTATAGAAGCCTCATAGAGAAAATGAGAAACGTGTGTGAAGTCTTTTTATACGATGGCCCAAGGCTTATAAACAGACTTCCACACAATTGATGATTAATTAATTAAGATAAATTTTAGAAATCTCACAGAGACGAAGCTATTTCTATGGGGAACATGTGTGGAAGTCTTTACAGGGTGGCCACAGGCCTTATGACACGTAGGTACTTATTTATTATCTGGCTTAAGGACTTCCTATAATATGTATATTTCCCATTCAAATTGTCTCTGTGTGGACTGTAATTTATCTTAATTAACGATCATCCCTCTGTGCATAAAATCCAGTAATTGTGTTCTTAGAACATACAAAAAATATTGTTTATATAGTTGCTAGACAAACCAAAAACTAATTGGTTATTATTTATTTGACACATTTCGTTTTGCCTTACAGATTCTGTGGAGCGCCCTCTCCGTGGCTCTGGGCCTGGAGGTGCGCGGACAGCTGATCCGAGGGGTCCCTTGCGTCAAGCGGTTCCATCAGCTGTTCTGCCCTACCGCGGGGAACACCTACCCCATGTGAGTATCGGACCGTGTCACTTATCACTGTTGTAACAGCCTTTGGAATAAACCGAAAATGAATCAAAATGTTTTGAATATAGTCACCGAGGATTACATACTAACTTAGAATATACGTACCGACGTAGAATATGTGTGGACCCATATATGTAATACTCCTATATTGCTAGCAGGGTCTGGAAATAGGCGAAATCACTACAATGCAGAAATATATGTTTGTCTCACGCAAATTTTGTCGTCACTTCGAGTCTTAAGCGCATGTCCGAGAATTGGCGCCAATTTATATCCAATCATCGCCGCCACATTGGATAAATGAGTCACGACGCTTGCGCACAACAGGTCAAGTGACAGCAATGAGATAAAAGCAGCATTTTCTGCCCCGCTTAGTCCGTGACGCCTCCACTTATGGGTATTAGCAATATAGGAGTAGGTATTAGATATATGTGTGGACCTCAAAATTATAATTTATATTTTTATGGATGGTACCTACTAATCTATTTCATATATCACTACTAGGACATCTAGTATAATTTAACTCTTAACCGACATTAAATTTAGTAGGTAGGTTAAACATGTCGATAATTCTTGTATGCTTATTACATCTTAAAATAGTCCTCATGGCTTTGTTTGAATTTTTAGAATTTTTTCTTCTGAATTTCATTTCCCAAACATAATAATACTACGAAACGGTAATTGATATGTGGAGTGGAATAGAATAGAAATGGAATATGCGCACTGTAAATTAAGAGAAGATGTTCCCTGACATAATCAATATAGTTCTATAGCGGCTCAAATGACGCTAGACGTAGACAACATGAGGAATCTTTTTTTTAAAGACTATATACCAAATACTATGGAGAAACACCTCAGAAAACATGAATGCGCCCCAGAGACTAGGACGTGTTTGAGCGACCTCCTCGCCGCATCGCAGCCTGCGGCTCAGCGAAAGAACAGATTTAGCATTAAAATTATCAATCTTGATGGCGAAAGTTTAAGACTGATATAGGCTTCAAAAAATCATAGATCTCTCCATATTCCATTTCCTCCAACATAAAATTAATTTTGTTTGACATGACCATGGCAAATTCTAATATTAGTCACCTTATTAATTATTATTTTAAAATGGCAACATCTTAACTTATACTCGAACATGTACCGTTATCCTTTAAATATTAGTATATTTTGATTTGACGTAGTTTACTTCGCATCTTACCTTCAAAAATTACATATTTAATAATTTTAGATGATATTGAGCTGGTATTCTTTGTACCTAAGGGTACGAACATGCCGAAGATGCTTCACTGCGATACCTCGCGGTCGCGGTTTACTCTCGATGTCACCTCCATGTAAAACAAACACATGCTAGTAGATACGCACGCACATCGCACATGCCGAATGACACCTCACTGCGATACATCACAGCCTGCATGGAGGTTTACTCGATGTTTACGTGAAAACAAAATATTCTGTTTTTACATCGCGGTCGACCGCGAGCAGCGATGTGATCTGGCCCATGATTGCTCAAATTCGCCTCAGCCTTGCGAATTTGACCAATCATGAGCCAAATCACACCGCTGCTCGCCGTCGACCGCGATGTAAAAACAAATGGATCTGTCATCATCATTAATCCCGTATTGTTCGTGTCACAGTCGCTGTATGTGTCTTTTAAACTATAAAATAAACATTACTTACCATCAGTTCATTGTTTTCACTTGGCGATTTTACATAGAGCCACTTCCGTTCGATTTTTTACTTGATAAATACTGTGAATTGAATGTCGTCGAGGTGCGACTGAACCGACATGTTCGCACCGCCATCCATGTAAATAGCAAGTATCGACATCGAGGTAGCGAGCTGAAACCGCGACCGCGAGGTATCGCAGTGAAGCATCTTCGGCATGTTCGTACCTAAATCCTCATAAATATCCCAAAGAATACAACAGCAAAGGAAAATTAAACGATAATGTGTAGTAAGACAAAAAAAATGTTTTGCCATAGACAATCGAAAATATTCTATACCAGTTTTCCTTAACCTGTGGTCCGCGGACCCCTGGCGGTGGTCTGCAGTCCCATCTCTGGACCAACTAACAATAATAAATAAGTGAAAATAAAAACTAACACAGAAACAGTTTACGAGTGGAATCCGATTTTAGATTATAACTTGGTAGTAACATCAATGTTTATGTTTATGTTAATTTATACAGCGCCATTTTTGCGTAAGAGACGCTTCAAGGGCACTTTACAGGTGCAACGTTCCGAAAAAATGAGTTTTTAGACTCTTCTAGAAGTATTCCTGGTTCTCCGTAGATCGCAGAACTGGAAGCAGCTGATTCCATATAGCTGGGCCCGCAAAGCTGAAAGCTCATTCCGTAAACTTGTGGCCCCAATATCACTAAATTAGTTGCAAAAAAGCAACACCAGCCCTCATATTAATTAACCGTTAATTATTGTGAATGTTGTTGTTGCTGTTGTTCGTTAATATTATTAAAGTATTTTTTATAAAAAAAGGTTTTTTTTATTGTATTTGTAGTACTTAAATAAATGGTCCGAAATTTATTGTTGTTTTTTTTATTAAGGGGGCCCTCGAAAATTGTGTTTGATATCCTAGGGGTCCGTGGCTGAAAAACGTTACAAAACGCTGTTCTATACGATGCGGTTACTTAATTCTGTTTGCAAAGCTTCTGTCTGTGCTTGTGAGTTTATGAGACGTCAAACTATTACGGTTTCTCATAAAATGGAGATAAATTTAGTAGAATTTGGTTCGCATCGTATAGGCAATGTAATTAAAAATATTATGGAACATTTTCAAACCATTATACTTCATTAAAACGCATATCTCACTGGGGTCCCGTTTGTATCCCGATCCTAATTCCGATCTTCCGGTACCCGAAGGTTAAGGCGGCACATTCACTGCAAATGCATATTTCGCCGTTTTTTTTTTTACGAAAATGTGGGTTTTTATTATTCATTTATATCAGAATATATACTCTACACTGCAATTTTTTTTAAGCAATAATTTAGATAGAACCTTTTTTATTATATAAAAGAAATAAACTAGACATTATTTATAATGATTAATAAAATATAAGCATTAATCGACAGGTCGCGGCCAAAAAATCGTTTTTAGTATCCTAGGCGGCTTACTTTTATACAAAAAGAAATTATATAATTACTTTTATAGAATAACAAAGGTTCTATCTAAGTTAGTTCCCTAAAAAAATGCGGTCTAGAGTGTACATTCTGATATAAATGAATAATAAAAACCCACATTTTTGTTAAAAAAAAACGCCGAAATATGCATTTGCAGTGAATGTCCAGCCTTAAACGAGGTGACTGTTAAATGAGGACTGCCTGTAATAATATTTTCAGTGCCACATTCATTAGGTTCAATAATTTTTGATGTGTAGCATCTTTCCTCTCGCTTTCCTGCTTTCCTCCATCTGTCCATCTGTGGCAGTGATTTCGTGAAAAAGGACGGAAATGCGTAACAGGAAATAAGACGCGCGCAATCTCATTTAAACAATGTTCGCGCGCGATGGACACAAAATCATCGTATATAAACAAATCAATGTCCAGCAAGTGCCATCACAGCGAGAAAGCACACTACCAGCCAATGTTTCTGATTTTGTATATATGTTGCTAAGCCGGTGTCAAGCGTGTGGATGTTGGAACTTTGATATATTTTGACTAATATCTTCGAAACTAACCAATAAAGACTTTTTTTTTACATTAATGTAAACAATAACTATGTACCCTTAATGATTTACATTCTCAAATTTTACGTAAATTATGTGATTATTTTTAAATATTTATTCAAAGTTTTCATAAAATGTGTATGGCGGCACACTACCGCCATCTATGAAAATAAATAAAAACATATAATTGACCGAACACATTTCTAAACAAAATGCGTATATTTACGGTAGGTACCTACCTAGTGCGGCAAAATTCAATAATAATTAAATGCACATACATTTTCATTACTTGTATTTACTAATTAATAAATATATAGGTAATAGCTGGTTGGCCCGGCTTCGCTCGGGGCCATAATTCGGTAAGCATAGAATTGTGTTGATGTCTCTTTTTTGCTGGTTTCGACACCTGTGATATCGTTTACCTTGCTGGACCGTCTTCGCTTTGCTAAAATATCAAAAAATATTTTAGCGCATAATCATAACACTCTAGAGAGAACTTTCCAAAACTTCCTAGAGCATTCTAGAGTATATCTTATAGAACTTCCTGGAATCTTCTAGAACTTTCCCTTTCCAGAACCTTCTAAAGCATTATAATTCTTTCTGGAACCTCTAGACCCACCGACGCACTCCTCCACTCAGTTTGGAACCTCATAGATCTTTCTGATAGTTTGTAGAACTTTCTCCTTCCAGAACCTTTTCGAGCATTCTCGAACCCTCTAGAACTTTCCGGAACCTTTAAAACTCGCTGACACATTCTGCAACTCAGTTTGGAACCTTATAGAACTTTCTGAAACTTTCTCCATCCAGAACTTTCTAGAGCATTCTGGAAGCTTCTCTTAATCTTCTGGAAACTTCTACACTCACCAATGAACTCAGCCACTCGGTTTGGAACCTTATGAAACCTTTTTAAACTTTCTCCTTCCAGAACCTTCTAAAGCATTCGATAACCTTAATGAACGTTCTGGAACCTTCTAGACTCACCGACATACTCCGCCACTCAGTTTGGAATCTTATAGAACTTTTAGGAATCTTCTAGAACGTTCTCTTTCCAGAAATTAGTACAGCTTTACCGAACATTCTGGAACCTTCTAGACTCACAGACACACTCCGCCACACTGTTTGGAACGTTAGAGATCTTTCGGGAATCTACTACAGCGTTCGAGAACCTTCATGAACGTTCTGGAACCTTCTATACTCACAGTTACTCTCCGCCACACTGTTTGGAACGTAAGAGAATATTCTTTATAAGAATAAAGAATCTTCTACAACTTTCTCCTTCCAGAACATTCTAGAACTTTATCAAACGTTCTGGAACCTTATAGAGTCACAGATACACTCCGTCACTTTGTCTGGAACCTTGTAGAACTCGTTCCGAACTTCGTTTATCTTCTAGAACGTTCTCCTACCAGAACTTTCTCCTTCCAGAACTTTCTAGAACGTTCTGGAACCTTCTAGTCTTGCTGACACACTCCGCACTCAATTTAGAACCTTATAGATTTTTTGGGAATATTCTAGAATTTTCTCCTTCCAGAACTTTCTACAGCTTTATCAAACGTTCTGAAATCTTCTAGACTCACCAACATTCCGCCAGTAAATTTGGAACCTTTTAGAACCTTCTCGAACGTTTTTTTCCAGAACCCTTCTGTTCTCACTGACTCACTGACACACCTTGTCAGTCAGTTTGTGACCTTATAGAACTTTCGGGAATCTTCTAGAACCCTTTCCTTCCAGAGTTTTCTAAAGCATTATCGAACATTCTAGAATCATCTAGACTCACCGGCACTCTCCGCCATTCAGTTTGGAACCTTATAGAATGTTCTTGAACTTTCTGCTTACAGAAACTTGCAAAGCATTTGAAAACCTTCATGAACGTTCTGGAACCTTTTGGACACACCGACACGTGTGTCTACTATTGCTTGCCCAACGTAACTTGGCGTGCGGCGAATTTTGAACTAAAACCCGCCCCGCCCGCACCCGGCGGTAACCCCTCGCCCTGACATTTAGTTCAATTTTGTGTTTGGTCGGGAGCTGTGACATCTTGATTACCAACATACACTGAATTATTATGTCCAAAACATCCTTAACAGTCCGGGATGGTGCAAGAACAATTGCCAATGATGTATTAAAGTTTTGCGAAACTGAAAAAGCGAATAATGGACCGATATTACCATCTAACAGTTTGACAGATAGAACGGCCGCCATAACTGCAACGTTTCTTTAGTGCTGCCCGACATTTAATATGACACCGGTCACCGGACATTCTGTACATTATGTATTGTGTAATAAATTTACAACCTGACAACTTCTGTTAGGCGATAGGGACGCCCTCCCTCACACGCCAAGTTATAGTGGTACGTCTATACACGCTACTCACTTAGTAACCTTATAGAACTTTTAATAATCCTCTAGAACGTTCTTCTTCCAAAACTTTCTAAAGCTTTATCGAACATTATGGAACCTTCTAGACTCACAGACACACTCCGCCATACTTTTAAGGAACGTTATAGAACTTTTGTGAATCTTCTAGAACGTTCTCCATCCAGAACATTCTTGAACTTTATAGAACAGTCTGGAACCTTAAAAAATCACAGACACCCTCCGCCACCAGAATTTTATAGACTTTTACCAAACGTTCTGGAACCTTCTCGACTCATCTCTTAGTTTGGAGCCTTATAGAATTTTTGGGAATCTTCTAGAACACTCCCCTTCCAGAACTTTCTAGAGCTTTACTGGACATTCTGAAACATTCTTGACTCACCAGCACACTTCCCCACTTAGTTTGGAACCTTATAGAACTTTTAGGAATTTTCTAGAACGTTCTCGTTCCAGAACTTTCTAGAGCGGATTTTTTTGGAACCTTCTAGACTTACCGACAGAGCCGAAGGGCCCATTCGAACAATCTGAAGTATTTGCGGCCTTCCCATAACAAAACAATGTGCTAGAATGCACATTTTCGTTACCCATTCCCACCCACGCTCAGCCACCCCCACCAAACTCGCACATTTTCAATGGGACACCAAGGGCTATCCACCACCATAACCACCAGGGGGTGGTAGTATCTGGTTGTGAAGAAAACTTGGTGGATAGGGAAACACGGGTTTCTTTTTATATAAATATATATACTGATTAGCTTTTTAAAATTTTGTTTAAATGCTTCGCTTGCATTTAAACAAATGCTCAATTGATATGTTTAATTGTGAGATGTAGATACGCGACGACTGTAAGGCTCGTTCTGTATAAAAATAACAAGCGCTTATCGTGGTTGTGTTGTGTTTCAGTGACCGCATCGAGCACTTCATCGACGAGAACAAGGCGCTGATGAAGCGCATGTACGGCGACTTCACGGTGTTCTCCGAGTACGGGCTGCCGCGGCGGAGCAAGCGCGGCGCGCCGGGCGTGCCCGATCCCATGGCGGCCGACCCCGAGGTGCGCGAGCCCTGGGTGCGGCACGCCCGCCAGGCGCAGACCACGCGCGCGCGCCCCGCCCCCACGGCCTCCACGCCGCCTTTCCTCAACCCCAACCAGGGCAACTCCAGCGGCAGGTAGCGCTCCATTCATTTCACATTATTCAATTGTAGCTACTTATACAGCGTGTCTCATAGCCACTAGCAAAAACTTTCCAGGTGGATTTCTGCCTTTATTGTGAATCTAAAATATTCAAGAAATGATGATCCAATGTCATTAGTTATGGAGATGTGCAATTTCAAAGTTTGCATTTTTTTTTCAATATTTCGGACTTATTTTTTGCAAAAAGTTAAACTATAATTACAATACCCTTATGTCGATTATGAAAATTTCATTTTGCTTTAATAGAAGTCGAATAAAATGATAAAAACCTTGCGAAAATTGAAAATAGATTTTTTTTAAAGGTTTTTATCATTTTATTTGAGTTGTATTGAAGCGAATGAATTTTTCATAATCGATTTTAATTACTGTAATTAAAGTTAAACTTTTTGCAAAAAATAAGGAATATTGGGAAAAAATCCAAACTTTGACACTTCATATCTCCATAACCATTGATAATTACATAGTCATGATTGCTTGAACATTTTCGACTCCTTTTCAAGGCAGGAATCCACCAGTTAAATTTTTGCTTCTAACTATGAGATACCCTGTATACAACTATTTTTATAGTTTCAAGTGTATTCTCATTAGTACTCGTTTATTTTTTTATTTGATCATCCAACAGGAAGACACAAATACATGGAAAGAAAAGAATACAAAAGATCATATTTCTCCCACAATTATAGGATGACACAGATAAGACTCGGTGATAATAAGGGGTAAAAGTAAACAATCATAATAGGTAATACATATAATATATTTCTATTCTATTTCTATTTAAAAGAAAATAGAGATGTGAACACGGAAATACGTGTCACATCAATATTCTTACTATTTTCAAACTAAGCTAAGCGCTTGTACTATGAAAATAGGACTAACTTGCTAGTCTGGAGTGAGGATCGAACCCGCAACCTTTGGATCACGAGGCCAGTGTCCTAACCACAAGACCAACAAGCTACTCATATGTATATATAAAATGCCCAAGGTCAGGCAAAGACGCGTTTCCAGTATCTACCTCACCATACGACAACACTCTTCATATTTGATATTAAAAATATCTATTGGATTTAAAAGGTTATTATAGTCTGAGCATATAGTGAGATGAGGGAGGATTTCCTATTATTGACGTGTTAGGTTGAAAGTGAGTTTGTCGGTAGATCTAAATGGGACGTAGAATGATAGCAAGCTGATTCAAGAGAATCAATAATATGATTATAAATATAATTTATCGTGACAATTGTGTATTCCGATCTAGTCTGAAAATAAAAATATTGCTATTTCGGTGATGATGGCGATATTCGATGAACAAATACTCAAATAATACGGGACGTATTAATTTATGTCCGTATTATTACTTAATTAATTTAAATTGACAACTTCTGCATTTTTACCATCGGAAAGTGGTCGCGAATCTACATGGCCTAATTAATGTGAGATGTTGAGCGAGGGGAATGCAGAGTATAAAGGATTTATAAATTAAAATTTATCATTTAGATGAGAAGCAGAAATTGCATCGTATGTTTCTATATATGCCTATATAAACAATATATGCAATATCACTTTTCAGCAACCAAATGTTGTGCAGTAATGGCATATAAACCATTTTAAAATAAATAAGTACTTCAATATACTGTTACACATACGTGGATTATAACGTCAGACTTCCAAGATTTTAAAGACCCATTTAAAGACCTATTTATTTGATGTCGAAGCGACATGGATGTCAAAAATATTTCTATGATCATGCAAAGCAGTCTGGAGTTTTGTCTTAAATGTAAGTTTTTGGTAAATATTAGGTCCTTACATATGAAATTGGCGTTTTGCCGTACTGGCAAATTTGATCTCAAATATCTTCTCTTTGGTTAGGAATTCCAAATCCAAATTTATACAGCTATTTACTCATGTATTTGTGTTTTGAAAATTATAAGTCATTTGTTTTTTCCTCAATTGTTTTTTTCTTTGTGTCACTCAGTTTACAAAATGAGAAACTTGAAATATCGCGTTATTTACGAGTACGAGTTCCACCGTGGCACCAGTGCTGCAGAAACGGCTCGAAGGATTAATGATGTGTATGGCAACGGTGCCGCAAAAGAAAACACAGTGCGTTTTTGGTTTCAACGTTTTCGTTCTGGAAATTTCGACCTGCAGAACAAGCCCCGTGGACGGCCGGAGACCAAAGTTGATAATGAAGAATTGAAGGCTATTGTGGAAGCGGATCCATCGCAAACCGCATCCGAGTTAGCTGCAGGTTGCGGTGTTAGTGATAAAACTGTTTTAATCCATTTGAAGCAAATTGGTAAGGTGAAAAAGCTTGAAAGGTGGGTACCTCACGAATTGAGTGAAACAAATCAACAAACGCGCGTTGACTGCTGCGTTGCATTACTCAACCGGCACAATAATGAAGGGATTTTAAATCGAATCATTACCTGTGATGAAAAGTGGATCCTGTACGATAATCGGAAGCGCTCATCGCAATGGCTGAACCCTGCCGAACCAGCCAAACCATGCCCCAAGCGAAAATTGACTCCAAAAAAGTTACTTGTGAGCGTTTGGTGGACTAGTGCTGGTGTCGTTCAGTACAGCTTTCTTAAATCTGGCCAGACGATTACGGCAGATGTCTATTGTCAGCAGCTGCAAACCATGATGGAAAAGCTAGCTGCTAAACAACCGAGGCTGGTTAATCGCTCTAGGCCACTGCTGCTTCATGATAACGCTAGACCACACACTGCACAACAGACGGCTACAAAATTAGAGGAGCTTCAATTGGAATATCTAAGACATCCACCGTACTCTCCGGACCTTGCCCCAACAGATTACCATTTTTTTCGAAATTTGGATAACTTCTTGCAAAGGAAAAAATTCAACTCCGATGGGGCAGTCCAAACCCCCTTCAAAGATTTTATTGATTCCCGTCCGAATGGTTTTTTTAGTAAAGGGATCGATGAACTACCTATGAGATGGCAAAAGTGCATAGATAGCAATGGTACATACTTTGATTAAACAAATATATTATAATTAAAAAAAATCGGCTTTATGTTCCTCCCATACTAAACTCCAATTTCATATGTAAGGACCTAATATTAAGGTTTCAGGTATTTATTAAACATTTGAAATTATACAAGGTTTAGTAACACATTTGACATTATACTGCCAAAAATATGCGTCGAAAATATTGTAACATCAGTGTCAATTAATAAAAATTTTTATAACTTAATTTTTAGTACAAAAACTGTCCGTCGTTTTAAAGTGAACACCACCTAGCAAAAGCAGTCTAGTTTCTGTTAGTGGTGTAAATTTAGTCTCCCTACATTGACATTGGAGCTCACCCAGATCAAAAAGTAAAAGCTGAAATATAATTTTGTGGCCTAAAGTATGAGAAGTAATTGTTAATGTTGCATTTATTTATTTAATTCACAATTTATTGGTATTTACCAATTAAATTGTGAAAAATTTGTGGCCTAAAGTATGAGAAGTAATTGTTAATGTTGCATTTATTTATTTAATTCACAATTTATTGGTATTTACCAATTAAAAGAAATAAGGGTGTGTATTTTCTTTGCTTGTGTAGCGGTACCTGTTCAACCCTGTGCCATGTACCTATCGCCCGATCCAGAGTTTTGTTTATATTAACATAATAAAAATCTCCGCGATATAAACAATAGAGTCGAGCTAGGGACTTGGCGACACCACACCAGTCGGGCTTCTGCCGTAACATCGGGCAGACTTCCGCGCGTCATTTATTTCTTTTCGTCATTACATATTACTTGTACACTTTAATTTGCTTCCGGGGCTTATCTCCGGTAAGAAATAAACAGTAACAACAGATCGCTCTTTCATTCCATCGACCTACGAACATTCTCAACACTTGCATTACTTAGGTATGGGTACACCTTTACTAATTATATATCCTTATGATTCCCGGCAATTTATTGCGATGACCAGGTAACCATTTAAATGTAAAATTTACAGCTTTATCAGTGTCTTTGACCAATTTGAGGATATCCAATAAATATTTTTAAGCTTCTTTTATGACTTTTTTTAATTTATTTTTTTACTTTTCAGAATTGACGCTTGCGAATCCAAAATGGAGATAGTGACTCCGTATTGGGCACTGAACTCAGCTGGAAAGGTCCGCGCAGTGGTCAATACCATGCACTTCGAACAAGCCATCCACCAGGAAGTCTGCTCGTTAGTGATGCACATATTCTCCTTTACTTCACCTCACATACATATTTAGGGCCGGTTGTATCAACTGCGTTTATAATAATTGTATTGGGGAGGGGTCCAAAAGATTCATCAAGATCTCTCCATCTTTGCCTGACTTGCTGTGTTTCAGTACTGATGTTGATGGCAAACAAATCTGTCTTCATCAAGTCTTTTTTCTGATAATCAGCAATAATTTGCCTTCTCTTGAGTTGCCAAGAAAATAAGACTTGGTAATAATTCTTCTAATTCTAATGTACTTACCAATGATAATCACGATTGAATGCCAACCTTACAATCAAAGGTTATATTGTCACTATTCTATGTACAGCATGCGAGTTAAGTATATAATATCAAAACATGATTGTTTCAGTAAAACTCAGACAAACCGATGCGCCGGAGATTGCGGCTGCGAGCAGAAGTACAAGTGGCACCGCCTGCTGGCTTACGATCCTGACCAGGACTGCGCCGGCATTTTCATGGACTGGTTCCTCTTCCCGTCTTGCTGTGTCTGTCGCTGCCAACCTTAATAGCTGCCTCTCTTCACTGCAGGACAAAAACGCCTCCCATCGCAGCATTGTGCCTGTGCAATCTCAAATGTTAATATATATATATATATATTAAGTAGGTTCTTTCTAGAATGATAAGACACCAGTCGTCTGTGCTGTTACCTTTTATAGTAATATTGCGAATGTGACTCATATCCAATATTATTGTAATATTTTCACAATAGGCTGAGACTTTGTATGTTGAATTTGACTTATATAAAATGTTTTTTTTTTTTAAATTATCAAATATACTCTAATAAATAACATAGCTTATAGATTAATTTTCTTATGAAACATTGAGATGTTTTGCAAAGACTGGATGTGACTACGTTTTCGAGAACATTTGACTCTCTACGTTTACAATTATTATGACGAATGTAAAGTGTTACATTTCACAAACTTCAATCAAACAAAATCATTTAATTCAAACAAAATATCGCAAACCTCAATCAATCCTACAAATTAATAACCATTTCAACAATGATCCTAATATTTTATAAGAAATGAGGCTTTCGTGGTTATTATATAAATACATTGTTTGAGAAAACAGGTCAAACATTTTATGCAATTTTTGAACAGTTTAATTCATATAATACTTTCTTTTATTATCCAAATCTATGTTATATAGATTCTTTATTAATCATACTTAGTTTTAAGGCAAATCTTTGACAACAGGTAGGTATATTGAATAAGATAACTTTAGAATAAACAATGCTAAATAAGATAAAATAGAATAAATGCTGATGAACACTTAATAAATAAATAAATAAATAAATAAATATAGCTTTATTCCAGAATGTGGGGAGGTTCGTGCAATCCCACACATTCCATATAAAAGAAAATACACACATTAAAAATATTATATAAAAACAAAAGAGAAATAGTAATATAGAAGAAGAACATATAAAATAGAAGAGAAGTATTAGAAGTAATCAAAAGAAATATACGGTAAAATATCGGCTTTAGCGAGCGATGGCAAGTCAATTATGCGGGGCCAGTATCTTTCTCCAGTGTGCATCGATGCTGGATTCTGGAGTAAGACGGGCTTCCAGGATAAGGATATTTCCGGAGCTGTATATCCTTTCCCTCCTCCCTGCCACCCTGGATCTTAAGAGGGCTGCAAAGTTGGGAACACGCCCCTCAGTGAACATACCGGAAGCGCTGCAATATCTGGGAAGGCCAAACATCATACGAAAGGCGTTGTTATATTGTATGCGAAGTCTTTCTATGCTGCTCTTTTTATTATTTGTCCAGAGTTCACATGTATATAACGTTGCACAGAAGGCAAGGAAGAGCGTTCTTTTTACAGCGGTGCTACAAAGACGAAACCTTCTACACAGCATATTCGCTTTCACACTGAGAGCTCGTCTTTGCCTGTCAATATCGTCGTCGTCCATTAGATTATTTGTAATTATGTGTCCTAGATATTTCGTTCTATCGGTCACCTTCAGGACCACACCGTTCAGAGTAACTGGAGGAATACTTGTTGGGCCCTGACCATACTTTATAACCAACAGTGCTGTTTTATTAGGGTTATAGAGCATGTTTGTTTCTTCAGCAAACACTTCACAGATCTTTAGAAGAATGCGTAGTCCTCTTATAGACGGTGCCATCAGTACCATATCGTCAGCATAACTGATGTTGTTAAGACACTGTCCTCCGATTAATATAAAGATGGCATCTAATCATAAAAATGTTTTATTCGAGTTTAATAAAGTGCTTAAGTTAGAATAATATTTTTAGAGCAATGTAAATATAAAGTAATACTAAATAATAGAATGTGAGTTGAACTATTACATCGATATACCTACACTGAGATATTGTCACTGTTAAATTAAACTGCCATCGATTTATTATAGAGACTTTAAGTAAGACAAAGTTGACTTGTCACTGCCTATACATATTTGTAGTTTTTAAATACATTATAAGTTTTTTATTATACTTAACTTCATTTCTTTCATTGGTTATCGGTTTAAGTTATAAATAAAAATATATTTAAATTTACATCATTCAAGTTCTCATTGTATCTCTCTTGAGATTTTTAAAAATATATTTAAATTTACATCATTCAAGTTCTCATTGTATCTCTCTTGAGATTTTGTGTTTGCACAATTTATAATACAGTATTTCTAACATTTAATGTAACTGATTATTGACAAGTTTTTCTTGTATTTTGAATTCTCCATAATATTAATGTTACCATAGAGTATGTTTTCATTAATTTTAATCATTTTCTTATTATCTTTGTGTTGTTCTAAATTAACCATTGATTTGTAATTTTTATTATTTTCTGTAATCATATTTCCTTACTCGTTCTTATTCACGATTTTTTATTCAGAAAATTTTCTTTATCTTCCGCATTTATTTTTCTGCTTAATCAATCTGAATATCTTCTATAAATATTGAAAGATGATTCGTGATACTGCGACTGTTTTTCCTATTTAGCACACAAACTAAAATAGATTAAGACAAGAACAATGTATTTGTATTATAAAAAAATTGTAACTTGTATAGATAATTGATCTCTCATTTGATTTTCAACACATTTATAAAAAATTATCTCTTCTCGTGGTGCCTGTACCGCATTAACCAATTCCTTTATTTTTCATATGTCTGTGTGCATCCTTCGTGGTACGTGTACAATATAAAACAAGTTCTTACTAAATTTAACCGTTATATTGTACGCAAGTAAAAAATATGGTGATTCGTGTTTTCCATATTATATACAGAAATATGGAATATGACATTTATCCTTAATTAGGCACTTGAACATTATGTGGGAAGCAATATTAACCAAAGTTTCTCATCCCTGAAGATATTTATTAAAAGCATTATTTATGAAGTTATTTCAGTGATTTTGTTATTTTTATACTGAAAACAGATTATTGTACATGTTAAAAAATTTTGTGAAAGGAAATATATAAATTCTATTTTAATATGTGACATAGATACATTAATCATTTAGAATAATGAAAGTTAATGTATTATTTACCTACAGCAATATTATATTGAATGAATGAACAACAATGAATATTGATCTAATTTTTAAGTTTTATAGAAAATTGAAATATCTTATTGATTTTTCTAAAACACGTTGAGTTTTAATTAATTATCATATTTTTAAACTCTTAAATTATTCAGTTTGTCAAACTATAAAAATGTATCTATCGGTGTGTTGGTGCACCTGAGAAACGACATGCCATTCATTAATAATGTTGTCTGAACACAAAATAATAATGTATTTTAAGTTTCTCATAAAAATATCAACAAGGTATTAAACTACATTTTCATTATTCATGTTTCAATTTGTATTATAGTCTTAATAAAAAATTATCATTATACATTTGGTCTATTTACTTATACATTTGTTTGTAGACCTCAAAGAGAGTGTCTTTCTTAATTTAAGAAATGTAGTAGGTATAAGCCGTGCGTACAACACCCGTTTCATTGTGTTAGTGTTTACAGGTATAAACACCGACACAACAAAACAATGTGTCTCGTACGAACAGCTTACACATACTAATTTGATTGCCTTTCTAAAATGGAAAAAGGTATATGTACATACTTTTGTTCTCTTTTCTATTTTTTTCCTGATTCCACAACATATTTATTTATTTTTAAAGACTTTTTCTAAGAATGTTCGGAAACTATTTCATGAAACACAAATAAACCGGGAAACTGTAAACATACATTGTTAAGGTGTCTCAAAGATGTGGTGCGAATGGTGAGTTATTTACATTTCATCTTATCAGTATAACATGAATTCAGTAGGTAAAATCAAATTTAGCAATTTTTAGGGACCTTTACTTCTTGCTTTAGCTATTATGTAGTTATTATATCTTTTCTTATCCACCCACTTGTCCCGGTCCAAAAAAGCAGATTTCTGGGGAGATCCTTTAAAGCAGCCATGTCCAAAAATGTACATATTTAAAAATTTATTTATTACGTATTTAAATAATTTTTAAAAAGGAAACTAATCATAATAAAAATAAACATAAAATTTTTTCGTGTTGTCTATTTATTTATCCATGACAAGCACTTATTATTTTTGTGCACTTACATAGGAAATAATGTTAAATTAACATTAAATTCTTGATTATGCGTTTCTTGGCCGACCGTTCGTTCCGAGGCAATCCCTACTATGTTTGTTAAAATGCGGGCAAGCAAGTGGATATATCTTCCCTAAGATTATAACTGATTCCTTTAAACTCTTTCTGAATCATTTAAAAGACCAACAAATGAAATTGCCTGCTATCCAAATAAGTACAATGTTCTGAAAGTTATACATATCTGAAAATTCCTAGGGATTTAAGATAAACTAGCCGTACACCCGTGAAAAATCACGGAACATGAAATGGTTCGCGTCTTTGCTAAGCCCTTGTGTACAGTATATTTTTGACGGTCCACCGAGATTCGGCGGCAGCAACAGCATTAAGCGGGCGGTTTGGGTTTGCTGGCCCGGGGTTCAAGTCCCATCTCCGGCCTTTTAATTTAGATTTTTTAGCTGTAAATTCAAACGAAATTACGGATGTTAAACAAAGTTACGGACAGACAGACAACAAAATTATTATGTTTGTCGTAATACCCACAAACAAATGGTATAGCTTTTAATTTACGCTTTCAAGTTAATTAATAGATTTTCACTGCAATACCAGACGGAAGAAGGCCTGCAGATCCAGGAGAACATGAAGAAGATAACTGGAGAGATTCCGCGAAGAGAGATTGAACTACCGGAGGCCCCGTGTGAACGAGACATCACATTACAGAGGTCGATGGAACAAGGCTCTGTGATTAGGATAAAAAGGATGAAGAAGAAGAAGAAGAATATATAAAGTTATGTAGGTACTATTCCTATATATTATTAAAACGTTAAACTGTTAGGAAGAATGAAAACACGTGACATAAGGTTTAGGTTTGAATTTCTGATCTATAGAGTCAGAGTCTGTGATGGGGATGGATTTAAACCTTTGAATAGGTATATCATTTGAATTGAACACAGAATAGTGATGGGCAACCCGTTATTTTAACCTGTTGCGCGTGGTACAGTTACTTGAAATTTGTATCTGATTATATTGATAATTAGAAATTACTTGTCTAGGACCGATGCCGATGGTTGCCCAATGAAATGCTAAAAATCAATTATCAATCATCGACACGATCAGAAACAAAATTCAAATGATGGTCAGTGTGTCACCGGTTAGAGTACAGTCACTAATACAGAATATTTTATCTTTCTTGAACACATAACTAACACCCTTAATATTATGACAAATGATAATTTGTTTTGTGTCACTACATCAAAAAACATATGTAATAAAGTAAGTATTCGTTTACAATACATCAAACCGCTTCTAAATTAGACCAGCCGCGCTATGAGAATGCACACGGAATACGTTGATAAGTTGATGCATAATACGCATAACATAAATGTACAAGTGCCCGCCGTACCTACACACACAGCCTTAGACGGGCGAAGCCTCAGTGCAAAACCGGAATAGGGTAATTTCACATTTTTTTTAATAGAAAAATCATAACTTTGGTTTAGAAAATACGTTTATGAAAAACATTTTTTTTTATTTGTACTAGTACTGACACTAACAATAAAAAAAGGATTTTGAAAATCACAATTTTAATCTCCCGCAAAAACGCTTATTTTTGCAAGTGACGTCATGGATAAATTTTTATGTCAATCTGACCATCTGTCGTTTAACACGTAAAAATACATTTGCGTATTTAGATGTTCATTGGTTTTTTACAAAACAAGCCGGACTTTTTTTTATTTTGCAAAGACAAACAGTGTCCATTGAAATGAAACAAATTACAGTGACAAACACCGTAGAATACAGGCTTTATAATTCCTGCTAAATGCACACCTAGGGAATGCAATCCCGAGTCGGGATTGCCCTTTCGGGATCCTTCGAGATTAGAATTTCCAATCCCGCGGGATCCCTACGGATCGGGATCCCGAATACTCTGTGTTTTTTTTTTGTTTATAGAGCTGAATAGCAATTAATGGCAATGCCTTGCATTTTTATATCAGCAATTTTAATAAAATGGTCATTATTATTCATTACATTAAAGTTTATGTAGGCGTTTCTCCAAGGATCAATCAGTCAATATAGTAGAGTAAAAGTAAAAACTACTAATAGTAGTTTTTATTACAATGTTAGGTTGATAAAATACAGCAAATATTATTCAAAGCTATTTTCATTATTTGAATGTGACATGAACATAAGTTTTAAATAATTACCAAAAGCTGTATAGATACAATTAAACATACAAAACATAAAAAATGCTAGATCAATCCCGATAATCTCGTCCAATTTTTCGGCTCGGGATTGATCTCGTAAAATGCCTGATATCTTGCGGGATCCCGATCTCGCGGGATCGTGATTGCATTCCCTACTCACACCATCCATACTAAGTAACAAAATATAATTAATTTTTCTGAATCTATTTCACATATTTTCATAGATATCTGTAAAATGTGAAATTTCCTTAGAGGGCGATGGCGATGATGCCTCGAACTGGCTCTTAAAATATACGGTGACCATAATGTCTGATTTCACAATTATTCCATTTCATTTTATAAAACAATAAATGCTATTATAATAATATAAATATTAAAATATCTTTGTTTAAGAT